>JBBMKA010000003.1:6133808-6154506 GCA_037833695.1 Sechiopsis laciniata | reverse complement strand
ACTATAAATATCTTAAGATCCTCTTTAATCACTAATTGAAGTATTGGTCTTGTTGGAAGCTATGGATGTAATATTATAATTAATAAATGTGTTTACATTAGAATATTTTAAAGAGACTTGAGTAAAAAATCTACACATGTAAAAAATTAAATATAACAAAAACTAATTCAATCATGTTAAATTGATAGTTACAAAATTAATAGACTTCAATTGATAGACTTTAATCAAATTAAATACTTTTCATATTTTGCTATGAAATATTTTTAAAAATGACTATAAATAGAATAGAGAATAAGAATTTGCTGCCGAAGCAAAGATTACGTTAAATTAGAGAATTTTAATTGGAATAAATGAGATATCTAGAAGGATAAAAGTGATTTATATTACATGGACTTGGACAAGTAAAGCTTAGTTAAAAAAGAACTATAGAAAGTATTTCATACGGTTATCTCTCTTCATTGCGTTGTACACGGCCTGAACCTGGAAGGAGAAAGCACGAAAATTGCATATGAAAGGCTCGTCGGAAAATTAATTTTCTACAAATTTTCTTGACAAGTAAATGTAATGGAATCAAGCAATTGTTCTGTAAAATTAATCGAAATGCATGTAAACTATTATGAATATACAAAAAAAAAACATGAACTTCAAAATTGTCAGAATGTAGTTTTAAACTTTTATTCCTCGGTGTTGATGGAAGTTCTTGATTTAGTCCCTGCTTATTTGAAATACTATTTCTCCATTGAATTTGAAATAGTTTGAAATCAACCATAGAAAAGTGATGTCATAATGCGACTGGTTTTCCTTATTGTTTGACATCTAAATCTCTTTAATGCTTAAAATTTTTTAATCGCTTTTTTCTGAACCTTGTCTTCTTTTGACCATATTTTTTTTATATTGATATCTGTGAATATTTGGGACAACTAGGTACATCTCAACTAATTTCATGAGACAACCATTTGACTCAACTACATTTCATTGTCAAAATAACTCCGTTGAATATTAAATTTTAGGTAGATAGCAATATGACTTGAACTCATTCCTTCTAAAACTTATTATATACATGACTCATCTTGATCACTAGGCCAATCTCAAGTAACTATGTAAATTTTCATATTTTCTATACGAGTGTTGTAGAACGTTCAACAATAAATTCAATTCCCATAAATCAATTTCTAACTTGTAAACGGTTGAATCCTACTACATTAAAATTTGAGGGACTATAAAATCATTTAAACCTCATGTCTAAATTAAAAATGAGGGTAAATATTAGTAACAAAAACTATGTACAAAAACTTATTGTTCATTTAATTTCTCACGAGTTTCCTTAACAACCAAATATTATAAGGTCAAGAGCTATATCTAGTGAGAATAGTCACGGTGCTCGCAAACTGACTAATACGCTCATGTATATCAACAAAAAATTGTTCAATTAATTTGAGGATGGGGTCGAGCAAATCAAGAAGCACGGGTAGAGGACATGTTATCCTAACAGATTGTCAGATATCATAAATGAACAAATTAATGAGAGAGAAAGAGAGGGACCTGCTCACTGGAAATTACTTGAACTGGTCCTATGTTTACCGAAACGTACTTCCCTTTGGCTGATAATTTATGCTTCACCTTGCCCTGTTCACAAATATACATATTTCTTTAGCACGCCACTCAAATGCAGAATCTGTAAACTGTCATTATTATTGAACAAGAGTCAACCCATTTATCAATAATTATAAATTCATGTCCAGACACTTTCACAACTGAGAATGAAATCTCATTTCAGAATGGTCAAAATCATTTTTGTCATAACTATATTTTCACCGTTCCAAAATCACTTCCAGAATACCCTGAATCCTTCGCTTTGTTGCGGATCTTTCAAGACTATTAATACACAAACAATACACATATCGCCATTTCAAGAATAGTCGTAGTGCGCCATGCACGTAAACTGACTCAGACACTTACTATTAGATACTATAAGCATCCATCTCAAAACCAATTGATGATAAGAGAAATATGTTACCTATCTTATAAATGCTCCCTCAAGTTAATACCTCTTTTGGATTCACTAATCTAGAGTCGGCTCCCAATATTATTTTTACTGGATCGAATACCAGTTTGAGTTTAATGAGTTACAATACCATACCATATTAAGATAGTATAGACATCTATCTCAAAATTAATTGTGATGAGAGTAGTTCACCTATCTTGTAAATGCTAAGAAAACTCTCCACCTTTCCAATGTAAGATCTTCAACAGATATAAATAAATGTATAAGCAATATACAGGAACTACTGAACTAACAATAACAAAATAAACTAATGGTACAACCAAAGTAGTTTAACTAAACCTCAATGCGTAAGAATAAACCTGCAGGCTAAAAGGTGGCGGGGACGAAACAGAACTTCATTGTTATAAAGGACAAAATGGAGTAGGTCCACTTTCTTAACGCATTAACCATCAATATTCGCAGGGATCTACCTCTTTTCCTTGATAGAGATTTTCACTTTTTACAGTGGCATTTCGTCTTTTACTATATCAAGCACATACTTTTACTGTCTGATTCAACAGTAACACCTTGAAAGTTCACTCGGTAAGAAAATTATGTATCCTCAACATATACCATTTCCATTTCTTTCTTATAATTCTTCTGCTCTCTTTTTTACCAACGACCTGTTTGACACAGAAATGTTTCTATGCAATCTAATTCAGCATAACATAATTCTTTAATGAAAACCATAATGGTCTGATCACCAAGATTACGTTAAATCACCAAAACCATAATCTGTAAACTTGAAAAAATATATATATAATCATGACATATTTTCAATAAAAAGGAATACGTGAAAACCTTTACAGATGTTTACAAGATTGCAACCAAATAATTGTAGTGGATCTCTCTCTCTCTCTCTCTCTCACTTGTTACTTAGATTAGCTTTTACATATTCCTGCTATCTTGTCATTTCTTCTTATAATGAAATGAAATACACTATGGAAAACCCCTCAAAAAGGTAAATAAAGAACTTGAAATTTGTAAAAAGGAGAAAAATAGTACGAAAAAGGAGAGTAAAGAGCTTGATAAAGAAGAAACAAAAAGTAAAGCATCCTAAAACTCTTCAACTACAATATAATTCTCCTATTCTTTTTCTAGCGAAATCTTCCCAAAGAAAGCTCCAAAAGCATTATGCAGTAACACTTCTGCCTTATCTTTGAAAGGATTGGCACACAATCATAGAGAAAAGACAACTGCCACACAAACATAAAACACCCTCCAAAATCTTTAGGCAAATTATTTCCAATAGAAGGTTCCACATGAAAAGATCATCAACAACTTCATTATCTTTTCTACACGCAGCACGTCATCATGAGGCTACTAAAACTAAAGGGTTTCACACATGGATTCATGAAGAAAGCGCAAAACTTACCCACTTCCAAGTAAGGATTGGATCTAATCCATACGTGCCAACATATGTGTGGTCAATAATGTGCAATATAAGTGTATAAAAAAATATTTATAAGAAATGATGATTTGACTAATGTTACATTACCTATGTCGCATATTATTATCTTCACATGATGATTTGACTAATGTTACATTACCTATGTCGCATATTATTATCTTCACATCGTGTTAGTAAGTATAAACTAGGTCCTAGTAAGTAGGTAAGTTTTGCTCATGAAGAAATCACCATAAGGCCACCTTATCCAATGATCTAGAATAGTATGTTGATTTTAATGAGTCACTGCCTTGGTGCAAGCTGTTTCAATTACAGGACAATTCGTTTGGCTATTTAAGAACGCACCTTTTCTTTATCCAAAAGTATAATTGGTATGTGCTCACACTTTAGACTCAGAGTACTTCACTCCAAAGAAGAGAAATTCACTCCTATGACGACTCATCTTGCAAGATTGATCGAAACCCAAATGGATGTTAAGAGAATTTGATAGCCTTGAATAAATTCTTATACTGTACAGTAGAGAAAAATCTAATAAGATCTTCTAAACACGAAGCCATCAAGAACGCCCACATAATCCCATATACAATTAATCCAAATAATATAATCCACCACCAAAATGAGAGAAGGGAAAAGAAAAGATAAGATAGATAAGCACCCAAAAATCGAATCTTCTGATAAGCAAAGTTGAGAAATCGGCAGTAGATAATGTACCCAAAAATACAAGATCTCCATTTTCGTCAATGCCACCATCCAACACCTTGACATAAGCCTTCTCAATAACATGTCTTTGCTCTAGACCCTTCATTTTGGTCATTTTAACAATTCCCTGCTACCTAGCTATAAGCTTTTGGAATCATATACTCCAATAGGAACATGGCTCTCTTGCCATAAATATCAATAACTTCCTATCTATAATATTGCAAGTCATCCCTTCAAGAAATAAGCATTCTTCTGGAATTTTTGGCTTGAAAGGAACGATAAGGTTTTCAACAACAAAGAAAAAAACTCCAATCCCTTCTTAGACTCCCTCTCTTCTATGGCCACTTCTTGGTGTGAACTTTTTGTTCTTTTTGTGTGCTGGTAACAATTCTATGGATAAGAATCATAAGATGAAAGGGGAGGAGAGCCAAGCTCCAAGCCTTCCTATTGTCAGAAAGAGAAGTCAGACCGTTCATGTTGAAGGGGGCATAAGTTATATTCTAAAAAAGAGCTACAAAATATAACGGTCCATAAAGCTCCTAAAGGATTTTTTTTTTGGAAGTCAAAAAATCGTATTACTTCTTTCAAGTTTCAAGGCATAGGAGCTAAAGCAAGCCATCATAAATTGAAGGAACAAGAGCTTTCTTGGCGTAAACTTGTTATTCCTCCTAACAATTGTATAATTAATACTCTTTAACAGAGTTTTTATGATTTCCCCAGCATGAGGGTTGGCTTTTCTCTTTCTTCTTCTTCTTCTTCTTCTTCTTTTTTTTTAATTTCACATAACCTTCACATGACCCGTAAGCTTGTTTCTTAAAAAGAAAAAAAGGAAAATATTAAATAAAGTTAATATATATACTAGCCATCAAAATACTACAATTTGACGACTGAAACTGATCAGAAAGGCTATGTTTATCTAGCCTAACTCCATCACAAACTGCAGCCGTGAATATAAATTTCCCGAAAAATTTCACACATAATAAGGCAGTAACGCTGGATAGAACGAGATATCCCAGGAATAAAGTGACTGACAGACTCTTATTTTTAAGAGGTTATAGGTTCAAATCCCCCATCCTCAATGGTTGCTGAACTAAAAAATGGAAAATAGACTCTGGTTTTAATTGTTCTAAGAAACTAAAAATAATCACCTCAGGAATTGGCTGTTGGATGACAGACTCCACAGCAACAACCATAGATTGCACGAAATCATCTCCCCCAGTTCCAATTGCTGTAAAGCCTCTAACACCCGGGTACGAGTTAACCTGTCCAATAATAATCCAAAATTCAAGGTGATACCAAAACCAATAATAATTCACCTACAAACCAAACCAACCATGAACAAGCCATTCCATGCATAAATTAGTGCTAATGGAGCAAACTAATCCGCACCTTTTGATCCAAAGCAATCCACTCATTGGTAGAATCATCTGTCACTGTTCCTCCCAGTACCATATTAGTGGTATTCCCAACCCTCCCTTCTGTTTTAGACACCTCTGTATCAACCAAAAGAACTCACAATCAATGGTGAAATAGAAACATGAACAAGTGAAAGCTCACACACAAAGTGCCAACAAGGGCTGTGCTTGACTACAATGATGTATGACCCGATAACCAAAAAGTTTAGAGTTCCACTCCCCCAACCCCAAAATTGTTGAATTCAACAAAAAAAAAAATCACACCTAAAGTTGACTGATTGAAATTATTTATTATTATTTCTTTTTTGTAACCTAGAATCGGAGTTTCACCTCCCTATATAACTGGATGCACCCGAGTACATTCAAGGCTCGAACCCAAGAGACAACAAAACATTTTATAATTAAACTTATTAGTGAGTTTCCAACCTTAGACCTCTAAGGGAGTATACCCGGGATACCACTACCAAAGAGGCCACCCTTTGTAGACTGAGGAGTGAAATTAATTGATTCATGACTTATAACTCTGAAGGCTGATAACCAATTATGGAGTAGTTTAGTGGTCAAGAGTGTCATAAGTAACTAAGATGACCAAATATTGTCGATTTGGGCATAAATTGGTGAACAATCACAGATATAAGTGAAAAAGAAATACAATTCATAAGCCTTGATAACGAAAGGGACATGTAGAAACCTGAAATTGCCTTCAAAACAGCCTCCTGAGGAGGATCCCGGGCGTCCTGATTATACGACGACGTCGATTGAGCCTCATCGAGGTTGCAATTCCGAACAGTTCGTCTCGGAAAGTGAAATCCTCGAGCCCTAGAACTCCCCGCATTGCAGTTCAATCTGTGAGCGAAGGATCGTGAAGTTCCGAGCGAGGAGGAAGAAGAAGCACGGCGGAAGTGAACGGGAGCCATGGATGGCTCCGTTAAGAAAATGGATGAAGAACGCAACACGGCTCTGCTTGCGGCGGCCATTTCTGGTTCTCAAATCTTGAATTGATTTTCAGTATGCGAAATCTGAAGTAGAGATATTTTTCTTTCCACGGCCCTAATGGCTAATGGATGATGATTACTGTGAAACTTTTGGGATTTATATTTGGGTCAAAAATGGCGGTAAAATCACTTTTATTTATTTATTATTTTTTTTATAATGATGAGAAGCATATTTATTTATACTTAAAATCAAAATTAACAAACTCTATAAGTAATTCTAAAAATAATTATATAAGTTTAACTAAACAAGAATTGAAATCTTAAGACACGTGTTTGTACTAAAAAAGTAATTTTTATTTGTTGAAAAAGAAACAAATACTATTTATTGAAAAAATGAAATGGATGCTAATACTCCAAAATACATACGCGACAAAAACAAGATGGCAAATGTAATTCTAAATAACTACAAACTCTCAAATTTAAGACCTCATAACTTAAGAATTTCTTTTTTGAATAAAAGACCTCATATCTTAAGGAAATTTTTTTTGAGGAATTACAATTAAGACAAATATTTTAAAGAGAGTAAGTAATCAAATATATGTATATGTAAGAGTATTTGAGCCAATTTACACCTAATTTGTTTATTCTCACGAAACATAATATCTAATCTAGATTTCTAAAAATAATTGTAGGAAAATAATTTCTAGATTGGAAGTTCTTGGACTTCAAGACTTTCTTTATCCATCAGAGTTATTCATGATAGTTTATATATATATATATATATTTAAAGAAAAAAAAAAACAAGATTATTTTTAAAGAGATAAAACAAATTTTACCACTTATTTGATTAGTTTAAAATAAAAAATAAAAACAAATATACCAATAGACATCTCTTACTCTCATTGATATATTTGTTGAAAGAATGAAAAAATGACAAGCAAATTTTCACATACAGAAACAAAGCACTTCGACAGCATCCCCTTAAAGAAATTATCCTTCGAGTCCATCGCTAGTCAAAAACTCGTACAACAAATTAGCAATTCAACGCTTCAGTCTATTCAACCATCTCCTTGCCTGTAAGGAGAGAGCTTCGCCATCGAGAGACGATGAAGAGCAAAATTTGAATAGAAGTATTTAACACAAAAAA
The DNA here is from genome assembly GCA_037833695.1 of Sechiopsis laciniata. NCBI lineage: Eukaryota > Viridiplantae > Streptophyta > Magnoliopsida > Cucurbitales > Cucurbitaceae > Sechiopsis > Sechiopsis laciniata. The sequence continues at coordinate 6,146,858 of JBBMKA010000003.1, read as the reverse complement.
GATAATCCAGTAAAAAACATCAAACCTTCCTTATGAGTGGAAATCAGAAAAGAAAATAGAACAATTGACATACCATATCATTTTGGCATTGATTCACCACATAACTATGTTGAAGAAAAATTGAATAAAAAGAGCATAAAAGATTAAGAGTTTGATGTGACAACAAGAATATATTAACAATACCTGAACCAACAACACACTATTGTAAATTACATCATATATCAACTGAATATGACAATGGAAGAAGCAAAGTAAAAATTCCAATAAACAGAGACTACCTATACAAATCACACAACCACTGGCTCACTCAAAATCAAACCTGATAGAAGGTGGTTAGCCACAAGTTAACTATTCTTCCTTTTAACATTTTCATTCTCCCCCCCTTCTTTGCTGATCTCTAAATAGAGGGATGACAATCCTAAGTCAGATGCAATACCGATTACCTCCTCGTACAGCGTCGTCTTTCCAAATCTTTCCTCTTGCTACACGGCAACAATTCTGACGAACACAAGGTCATCGGCATGCGGGTTACACTACTATGATCAATCATGAAGAAGAAAATAGAATATCTAAAAAAGAACAAAGATCATGAACTATGTGGAAACTCGTGGTTGGACAAATGGAGATTTGGTTTCGTGTCATTGAGTGCTGCGATTCAACCCGCCTCGACCAATGCTTCTGGAAAATATGAAAGATGTTAGTCAACTTTTAAGACATGTCCAGAATGGGATACGACAGTAATGTATTGTAAGAAAACAGTCGAGTCTAATAAAAAAAAAAGATTAAAAAAGTCGCAAGTAATGAACAGTGAAGTAGGGCACGGTAATCATATCACAGATCAACAGATGATAATAAGTTTCACAAGTAATGTCATCACATATTAACGAGATTATAAAATCGACGCGCGTTCTTAAAATGCCTTGTTCTAGGTAGCCAAAGCTCCAACAGAAAACTCATTTAACATTACCTGGCTTGTAGCTCGGGGAAAATTCTCATAACTACTGTGTGAACTAAAGAAGAAAGGAAATCCTCCTAGAAAATTAGGCAAAGGAGCCTACTGCTTCCTATTTATGCATAAGACCTTACTCTTTTTCTTTTATAACAGAGAAATCAAAACTACGCTCCACTACATATCTGACAATACCAGCACCCGTCACAAGGACCAAACTTGAAAGAGCAAGGGATTTTACAATTAAGTTCACTTGTGAGTTCCGAACTTGAGACCTCCAAAGAAAAATACCTAAGAGATCTCAAGCCTCTACTAACAAGACCGCCTTTTACCCTTTTGGGAAAAGTTTCTGGAAATTTTTAACCCCTGCTGGTTGGGGCCCAAGTTGGCAAATGATTTCTTAAATGAAATGGCAAAGGGCTCCACCTGCCGTGCTAAGAACAGACAGGATCTTTTGGACAAACATAGAAATCACTATCTAACCAGAGATCTAGAAGTGATGAAATAGGAGAATTTCAACAGTAAATTATGACTGGCGGTGCCAGAAATCTAGTGACGAGTTCATTATGTAGTTTCAGATTACTATTATTCATTTTCATACTTTTGGCTGATGGAGATTTCAAACTCCAAACGATATGGTTAGAATTCTCTTCCTCTTGTGGTCACTTTTAGTTAACACAATAGTCTGTGTATCATCAGAAAAATAAAAAGTTTAACAAATAGTCTACATTCCCCGATCTCGAACCTCGATAAGAGCATCATATGCATCCATATTTACGTCTTCCAATACATGAAGGAAAAAAGAACCTTACAGAGAAAAAAAAGACATCACACATGGATTTAAAAAAAAAAACTATTTTCATTATCAATTCAGTTTCAATATCTCAAGCATTGCCTTTCGAATATTAACTGTTCCCAACATTTAATCCCAATAAATACATCATATTACTTGAAGACACTGATTAAGTATAGTGATATTACATATGTTAGAGAGCATATCATAATAAGTTCTCTTTTCATTACAAAAGATTAGCATTTTCCAAAAAAGAAAAAAAGAATCATTTCACAGATATGCAATCATAGTACACAGCACTAGTTTTGTGACAATAACAGCGTGTTGAGTTCATTTACTGGTTTTATACATGACAGAAACCTGAATTAATACCTTCCAGGGAGTAGTTGTGCTGCGCTAACGGGCGCCTTGGCGGTGCCACCACCAAATCGCTTCGCCCTGTTTTCCTGATCTTTCTCTACACGCATAGCTGCTACCTCCTTCTCCATCACAGCTACTTCCCTTCTCATCTTCTTTGCCTCAACCTCCATTGCTTTGGTCAGTGTCTCTACCTTCTTTGCTAACATCTGAAAAATACCGAGCACCGATACCAGAATAGAATTTAAGCATATATGAAACTCATAGATGAAGAATAAAATACATAGTCAGTTGATTGATATAGTTAAATTTACCCAAACCCATCAGTTTAAGCTTTTGAATTAATTGGTAATTCAACATGATAGTAGGAGGTTATGTGCTCAAACCACTGTCGATTTGTTTCTTCCCTAATTAATATTGATTTCCAGCTGTTGGACATTTTAAATTAATCCCAACTCATCAACTTAAGCTTTTGGATTGATTGGTGATTTAAACTGAAACAAACTTGACCAGAACACCAACCTCAATGGCATCATCCTTGTCTTTAAGGCTCTGATCTTTCTCATGACCAGCTTTTCTCAATGCTATAACCTCCTTTTGAAGTAAATCATACAACATGCCTGGAACACTGTCTTCACTCTCAAGTGTTGGAGACTCATTTCCCTTTTCATCAGGATCAGTTTTCCAATCATTATTTACTTCACTGTCCTTGCTTGCATCACAGGACTGATTGAATGAATAACTGGGTAGAAGTCTATTTAATGACACCTTTCCTCGGTCCAATGACCTCGTGCCTCCATCAAATGATTTTGACGTGCCTTTCGCATGTTTCAGCACTGTGCTACTGCTTGAGGACAAATATCTAAACTGAGAACCTGGTGTCTTTTTTGATAAAAATCCATTGGAAGTTATTTTTGAAATGTTATCAACTCCACCCAGAGACTGCCTACGAGAGGGGCCATTGCTTAAGCTTCTCCCCTCGGGAGTACTTCGATTGTTACTACCAGATGACCCTCTCAAACTCTCTTCAAGAACTCGAAGTCGCAGTTGATACTTCTCCTGAAAACATTAGCAGGGAGGTTTTTAGTTTCTAGAAACCATGAACCGTGTACAGTGAATTACAATAATTGAGATTACTTTCAATAGTGCTTCAGACTTTGCAGCTCGCTCAGATATAGCAAGTTTATCACGAAGTTGTTGCATATCTCCCTGAAAATAGAAGTAATAGCACAACAACATGTAAGCAATAAATATTGAGTTAAAAAGAGTCAGTTGCAAAAATATTGAGTTAAAAAGAGTCATGAAACTCAATTTACCTGCAAAAATCTTCGTTCTTCAAGCCATTGTTTTACTGGCATAACCTTGTCATTAGAATCTTTCCATTCATTGGCTACTACTACAGCCACTCTGTTGGCTGTTACCTTTGCCCGAGCCAGCTCTCGGTCGAGAGTTTTCCTTTCCTCCTGAAGAATACAGAAAAAAACCTCAACTATCTTTTGGTAATGCACTTCAGGATTCAAAATTAGCACATGTCAAATAAAAGATACTTCTGATTCAAAGATTTTGGCACATTACATTCATCTCCTGAAATTTGCGCTGGTAATCCCTCACAGCATTTGCTGCTGCACCTCCAGCAAGAACAGCCTCCTCCAACTCCCTCACAGTTTGCGTTAACTTCTCAACCTCTGCAACTTTCTGTCTGTGCATCTTGTCCAAGATCTTATTTTCTTCCTAAAACACACAAGTAAACCTATAAATTTCTCTTGGATTTTTTAGTCAGCAACAATTGGGGTGCGGAGATTCAAACTCATGACCACGTCGTCATGGACACACACTTATGCCGGTTGAGCTATTGCTCTTGCTGGCTACGTTATAATGCTAAAAAAATGATTAGGCTCAGATGATGATAAGCATCATGCATTGAAAACATTACCTGACAAATCTCTATCTGTTTCATTAACTCCTGATTTTTATTCTGTAAATCATCCACCATAGAGGCCTTGGCCAGGGCACTTTGAACAGTCCTCTCAGCATCAATCAGAGCTGCTTCCTTTGATTTGGTTAGACGATCCAGTGCTTTATTGTCATCTTGAAGTTTAGCGATCTTGAAATCAACCAAAACAACAAATATAAACCCATATTAATTTCTTTTCACTCGGTATATACATATTAGTAGTTATCGTGACATGTTTAATGAATAGTACCTCCTGTCGTGCAAGCTTGAGCTCAGCCTCCAAAGGTGCAAGAATGGCTTCGATCGGAGGCATGTCATCATCCTTTTGAGCAGCATGTACCCTCCTAAGAGTAGCTTCAGCAGCAAATTGAGCTGCCATTGAAGCTTTCTTCTCATCATTGATTTTCTTAATTTCAAGGTTCTGCAAGATGTTACATAATAAATTATTATAATCTCAACATAATGGGGTAAAGAAGGTTAAAAAAAGGGCCACCGAATACCTTGCTTTCAAGAAGAGATTCTGTCAACTTTAGTTTCTCCCCAGCCTTTGATAGTTCTTCCGTCAACTATGTGACAATTAAAAACCAAATCAATCATTTCAACATGATAAATCTCCCAAACACATACACATAGACAGGTAAAAATTAAGTAACTCGGACTTCATAAATGACGCTTGAGGGAATGCATGAGGAAAACTAGTAAAGCCTTACAAAATTGAAGCCAAGTAAAAAAATAACTCTTTTGTGAAATTCAGAGGCGATAGAAGACTCTTATGAAAAGGATAAACTCAAGTACTAAAAGTTCTAGGATTAAAGGAACCAACTTCAAAATGTTGATAGGAGATGACAGTACATATAAGAAAAGTAGTGTATTCGCACCAGTTTACAGGAAAAGTCTTAGTTTCACAAGTACACAACACCAATAACTGTGAGCATTTGAAATTCTGTCACTTCTGAAGATAATAACACCTAAGAATGTGAACACTTGGAATTCAAGACACCTATAAACGAGTCCAAGACTGACTAAAAAGTTACAAAAATAATTGTAAAAAGAAGTTAAAAGTAGAAATGTGATACTATGGCATACTTTAAGACAAAATTTAAGGTGAATTAATTTCCTCAATGCCACATGCCGCATACCATTTTTTTTCGAAGGAGGAGGATTATTTCCAACCGCCACAAAATGAACACGACATGTTTATGCCAATTTCACCATTCCCCAATATTAGTAAAAAGGAAAATAAGATAAGAGCATGAATGGAAACAGTCAATCTTCATGCTACTCTCAAATTAGCCAAACACAAGGAGTCAAAAGTATATTTTTATGGAAAATAATGAATAGAACTGACAAGAAGCATTGTACAAATAAAGGGAAACTTAGAAAATCAAAAGTATATTTCCAGAATGCTTGGTACTAGAAATTTGGTATAAGGATATACTTCTTCCCCACTTAGGTTAGATAGAGCTTACCAATCCATATAAAAAAAATGGTAACTACCCACCAATAATTACCAAGGGAATGCCCACAAAATAGAAATAAGAACAATTAGAGGATTTCTATTGGGAAGTTTAGATCTCAACTATACAAAGAGCAAACGTAACTACTCGTAGAAAAATGCTCCATCTCCAACTATAAAGGGGTGTTAAGTTTCAGAACCAAAGTAAAAGCGGGTTGAGCCCAACAATAATTGTCATATATCCTATAAACCTAGAGGTCGTATGTTCGAATCTCCATCACTAAAATATTGTTGTTCTAAAAAACAAGTTTCACAATCAAATCCATCCTAATTCACACTGAAGAAGAAAATTTCAAGTAATTTCTTCGGACCCTTGGAACTAATCAAGAAGAATCCACAAAAACAACAGCATTAACAATATTAACCTCTTCAACTGCCTTCTCTCTAAGCCGCTCGGACAACTTCAAGGCCTTGATCTTCGCCTGAGCTTCACCAAGCTCTCTATCCTTATCTGCAAAAAAAAAAAAAAAAAAAACCCACAAAATAAAAACCCAAACACAAAGAATTCACAAAACGAGCAAAATCCCTAAAACAAAAAACACCAGATCGAACCACATTTCCCACCTCGCACTTCATTCTCGAGGCGATTGAGCTCCACCTTAACCGGATCCGAGCCGTGCAACAAGTTCAAGAACTCGTCGGCGTCCATACTCGGCCGTCGCGACGTCCGCCGTCGAGACGAGCTTTTCCCTTCCTTGAAAGATCCCGACACCGTCAACTGCGTCGGTGCCTGAATCGGCGTCGGCGAATCCACCACCGCCCGTCCATTACTATCAACCTCCGGTAAAAACCCACCACCGTCCCCAGAAATCTCCGCCATAACCCCCGATCTATCACTCCCTTAACATTCAAATCCAAGTCCAACCCAGGATCCAAAATCCAAATCTCAAAAAGGGTACATTATAACATTCACCAAAAACCCAATAAAAAACTGAATAATACAGAGAGAAACAGAGCAATACAATACTCAAGTAGAAATACAGACGAAAATCAAAGAGAGAGAGAGAGAGAGAGAGAGAGAAAATGAGGAATTGGGTTCGTTAAAAAAAGAGCTGAAATCCGTCTTTCTCTCTCTAAGAAGGGTATATTGGGAGCTCTGGTTTTCTGTGAGTACTTTCTCTCTCTAGGAATTTGGGGGAAGGTGTCAGTAAGTGTGGGGGAAGTCTGTTAGAGAGAGAAAGAGACAGGTAGAAAGAGAGAGATAGATGGATTAATCTATTATTCATTATTATTTTATTCTCTAAATAATATTTTTGTATCATTTAATTTAATTAGACAAACAAATATATAAATATAAGAGGGTAAGAAAATCATATTTAAATAAAAGTGTTCCAACGAGTGAGGAGTCGTGGGAAACTTTGTTTGAATAGAAAAACTTTATTTGGTTTAGATTATTTTTAGTAGGATTTGTAGGAAAAAACGATTGTTTTGAAGAATAGCAATAAAAAATTTTATTTGAATAAAATCATTTTACCCTTAAAAAAATATGGAATAAAATTTACTCATGTTTCTTTCTCTAACTTTTCTATTATTCACGCACAAAGGAAAAAAACATATAAATTTAGTTACTACATCTTGCTTATATTCTTATAAACCAAACCAAAAATTAGAAGAAAAAAAATGTAGTTTCCAATTTTTTTTTTTTTTTTTAAATTTGATTGACATTCACTTACTTTCTTAAGAAATCATTGATATATGGTAGGAAAAATGAAACAAAAGTAAACTTAAATTTCAAAAATAAAAAATTAAACAATTATCAAACGAAACATAAATTAAATAGATGAAAACATTAATTGAAATCATTATTTCTTAGTTTACTAAAGTTTTCTTAATCACTAGATTACTTCCTTATGATAAATTATTTAAAGGTCTCAAAAAAAATATTTTAATTGACATAGTTATATATGAAGCTACATGATTCATTCATTAAAAAAAAAAAACTAACAAATATAATAGCTAAAAAGTTCATGAATTAAAATAAAATAAATTAAAAAAATATATATAGAATAAATTTTAAAATTTCAAAAATAAATAAATAAATTTACAACAAAGATTTAATTTTTTTTTTCAAAGAAATTTAATTTACCACCTCTTATTGTTATTAAATTTTAAAAAATAAATAAAAATCAAAAGAGATTTAAACAAGATGTGGTATGAAATACATGTTAAAATGAAATTTATATAATTGGGATATTTGTGTTTAGTGTTTTCGAAATAATGGGTTTGTTAAGGTGCGGCGGGTGCGGAGGAGGAGCAATGCAGATGCCAGCTGGACCAATGAAGCGCGTGGGGGAAACGCGACTACGCATTTCCCTGCCGCTTTGGATCTTTCACGTTCCTTCCGCCTGGCCGTCTTTCCCAATCTTCTAATCATATTTTTTTTGGTTTTATCTAATTGTGTTTTGGAAAAAAGAAAAAAAAACAAAGATTAAACAAATTTTTTTAATTTAAATTAACCATATATTTTTTAAACAAAAGTAATCACGTCCGTCCCTATGTCAGGCACTGGACATATCGAGAGAGTAGGCCTCGATTCCAAGACCTTAAAGAGATCATACCTTCAAAACACAAGTCTTCAATGGATATGTCCACGAAGCTAGGACGGGGACGTGAAAACCAAAAAATTAATTATCGTCTCCATAAAAATTTTAATTTTTTCTGGAGATCGGGGCGGGGATTCTCCATTGGGCAACGGCGGGAATTCGGGGATTTTTTTTCCAATTTTTTGTTTCTTGTTTTTCATTTTTATATATTTTTTTGGATAATAATTTCAAATAATTAGATTTCTTAGAAAATATTGATAAATTCAATTATAATGTTAATTATCAAAGAAAAAAAAATATTCTTAGATAATTTCACAAACAAATATATATTTATTTGAAAATTAAAGGGTCAAATAAAGTTTTTTTTTTTTTTTTAAAAGGTAAACGAGGCGGGGATCGAGGATGGTGAATACGATCCTTGTCCCCGGCCCCGATTAGCCAATAGAAATTTTTTCTCCTCCGTCCCCCGCCCTGTTAGAAGCGAGTCCTCGCGGGGAAAATGGATATCCCTAGTCTTCCACCATTGTGTCATCCTTTGGAGACTTAAATTAACCGTATTTAATTATTAAATAATTTAAATTTATGATTCCTTAATCTTTAAACACTTACATCCTTTTTCAAAAAAAAAAAAAAAAAAAAAAACTTATATATTCAGGTTATTATTCTTATTGTCAATAAAAATATTTTAATTTTTTACTATCTTAGCAATGAAATTGAAAAAAATAGATTAAACCCTATGGAGGATGTATGTTTGTTAAAGGTAGTTTTTTTTAGTAGGTGTTTGTTTAAGGTAGTTAATGAACCATTACGAACGAGTTTTTACCATCCCTCAAACAATTACAACCAAATGAGATATTTTAATCATTCAGAATAATGATTCATTACAAATCAATCGTTTTTAATCATTTATTTATAACCATTCAAAATAAACGTTTATTTTTAGTCACTCATTTTTAATCATTAATATTAATTATTTTTTACAATAATTAATTTATAACCCTTCAAATTAATCATTCATTTTTTAGAACATCCAAAAAACAATTAATTGCAAATCCCTCTATAAATAATCACATCCAAACAAATTATTACTAAAACTCAACTTTCTAATCATTTAAAATAATATCTAATTTATAATCACTCCAAATAATAACTCTAATTTTGCATCCAAACATCTATTACGATGACAAAAAGTACCAACGGAGTGAATTGAAAGTTTTTCTGAAAATTATATTAAACAATTACACGTGTCAAATTATTAGTTTTTAGAATTTCAACGTAGTTCATAATGTTTAGAAAAGCAATTTTAATGATCATATTGGATTGCCAACTAATATTGTCTTATAGATTTCGAACAGTATATAACAAAGTGTTAGGTAGTTGATACTTGGAATTGAGGCCAGTGTACCTTTTTTTTCTTTATGTATCTATACTGAAAAAGACACTTCAACATAAATTCACTGTCATTTTTCATTTAATTATTTTTTCTACTAAAAATAGATTTCATTTAAAATAGTATTTGTCTCATTTGTTCCCCCTTTTCCATAATTTTGAGAAATACATGCTCTGTTATTAAGATAATATTTGAGAAGTCACTCTGATATGTGATAAATGGTAATTAAGAAGTCAAGATTCTCACCATGATAAATTTGAAGATCTAAACTTTCTAATTTTCCACAAATACATACATACATATATATAATATGTAATATTAAATCCAAAAAATCTTATAACAAATCCTATATAATATTAACAAATTATAAATAATATATAATAATATCAAATGTTAAATTTAATAGATTATAGATAATATATTGGTGATATTTATTTATAAGAGTCCATCCAAATGTAAATATACATTGAGCAACTTGAAAACAAAGTTATTGCAAGCCACACACATAAATATTTTTTGATGTCGAACCAAATATACTGCAAAAAGATACTTTGCAATACATGAATCATACGAATTTCACGAATCATCAGATTGTTGTCGATCACGCCACCGAACAAAATATACCTCTAATATTATACATTATTATTGTACCACACGAATTTCACGAATAGTCAAACTTCATTTCCTCTAATTTAAAAGTACGGACATAATTATAATAATATCATATACAATCTAGCAGTTAAGAGGATAAAAATACACTAGTATAGCCAACACCAAAATCCAAACACCAAAATCCAACTCCTTCTCCTTTCTCTCCTCTCCTCTCCTCAACACCAAAATCCGAACACCCTTGGAGTCAACACATCAAATTACATGTGAGTTTTATTTTATTTTATTTATTTATTTTTTGATAGAATTGCAATTTTGGTGTAAGAGAAGCTATGTTGGAAAATAAAATGGTTGCGTGAGTATTATATATAAACGAGTAAGAGATGGGGACATGAATCCTAAAGTCCTTTTTGTTTCTTTCTTTTTTTGTTAACTCTTAATTTTTGTAATTTTGAAAGAAAGAAACTAAATTGTAATTTGCATAAATAGTATCTATTTTTGGACTTGGTACATTTTTCACCAAAAATTGATATTTTTTAGTTCAATAATAATTAGGAAGGAAGTACTTAAATTTATGGCTTTTTGATTATGATCATACATTTATGTCGCAACTATTATCAACTAAAAAATTTAAAAATTAAGTTGCCAAAAAAAAAAAAAAAAGATCAACCACCATAAATGTGTGTCGATATGATTGACCGCGAGTATGAATCCTCATCTCCAATTGTTATTTAATTAAAAAAATATTAAAAACTAAATTAGTTTTACATTTAATTTAATAATATTTAGGATGAATAATTGAAACTCGCATTCTTTTAATTATTAAATTATACATAAATTTTAATTACAAATAAAATAATTATTAAACGAATCTACTTAATAATAATACAAAGTTCTCCTTTCACGAAGTACTCTCATTTTGGAGAGTTAAATAAGTTAAAATCTACTTGTGAGCCAAATCTCTACCAATTGCACTCAATTTCTAGTATTATGTGTTTTGCAAATTTTACTTGGCTTAGAATATGATGAATATGAAATTATCAATTATTGATGTGTTTACACTTACAGACAATGGGCCTAAATTTAATCTCAAGCCATTAGTCTTTCTAGAAGGGACCATGCAGCAAAGTTATTCTTTTATTTTATTTTTTTAATAATAAAATTCAATTATTTACGTGAAAAAAGAATAATATTATTTTACCATTATAAAATTTGAATAGAACTCACAATCATATAAATGAGATCTATCGTTACTTCAAAAAAAAAAAAAAAAAAAAAGAGTAGAGAGATCTATTGATATAGATTATCGCATGCTATAATTGTGTGCTTGAATTCATAAATAAAAGATTAAATAAGTAAAAGAAAGAAATATATAAAATTATATAACAAGAGTTTGAATCAAATAATCCAAGTGATTTTGAAGAATTTTTTAACAAAATAAAAAAAGCTTTTATTTCTTATTTATTTTATTTTTTATAAAGTTACTTTATTTATATATTAAGCAATTAAAATTTGAATTTACAACTGTTGCTCAATCCTTTTATTAAGAAATATTCTATATATTTTTATTCTAGTAAACAAAATTCAAATGGCATCACATACATCTTAATAAGAAAATGTTACAAATTTGGAATTTTTTATTCTAAATATTATTGAACCAAAAAAAATCCAATGCCGGGTGTTTATAATGGATCTTAATGCTACGTAGCATCCAATATACTCATGCCAGCATGTTCAATAATATAAAAGACATTATTATTTAACATTTCAAAAAAATAAAATAAAAAAATAAAAAAATAAAAAACGAAAGATAATTCTTTGCATATTTTAATATTTTGAAATTTACTGGCGTTTTCATCCATTAAATTTTTTCTTTTGAAATCAAAATAGTCCCAAGATATAAGCTTTTCCTCTATTTTTCTAATATAATACCAAAGAATATTTTTTGTTAATCCAATCAAAATTTGAAAATTAAAAATGTACTTTTTCACAAACATGTTTTTTTCAAAATTCAATGTCTAAACTTTCAAAAATCTATTTTTAATGAAAAAGCGAAAATAGAAGTAGAAAAAAAAGAAAGAAAAAGTCCAACGCATCCCTCAAAAGAATCCACAAATAAAAAAACAAAACAAAACAAAAAGTCCAACGTATTGCAGAGAAGTCAAATTCTCTAGGACCTTTTTTTTATTAGGATGAAAAAAACTTTGTTTAAATTAGACTACAAAATTAGGAATGCAGGGAGAAATTCTCTCTTCTTATTTTTACGGTTTTTCTTTTTTAAGATAATAAAGTGAAACAAGTTGTCAATAATTGAAGTAAAAAAAAGTTTAAATTTAAAAGATAAAAATAAAAGAAAGTTTACATGTATAATAAAAAGACAAAGTATTTCCATGTATCGTCAAAATTAAAACTAATTCATTTGTAATAGAAAATTCAAATCGAGTTCTATCACCGTTAAAAATCAATGAGATTTAGAATTCTATTCCTAATTGAATTCTATTACTAATAGAAATCATGTGCTATGTATAAATTAATTTAGAAATAATGTTGCAAATATAATACAAGACGTAGAATGTGCTATTAAGGGTAAATTCTAAAAAATAAAATAATTATTTTTCTATAAATTCTATCACATTTTAAATTCGAATCCATAACTATTCGATTATCATGTTATACACGATGTCATTGGAGTACTAATTTTGACAAAAATAAAATAGTTACCCAAGCATACATAATTATTAATTATTCTCAAATCTATAGAAAAAATGGCACGAAAAAACTGTTATGATTGTTTAAATCGAATAGAGCAGGGTTGCAGCTAAAAGAGATTGAAAATTACAATAACAAGTGGTATCAGAGCCAGGTTCTTGGTGTAAATATCTACTTATCGTATGCTCTGTGGTTGCCACTAGAAGTGGATCCTCCACATCAGAAAATAA
>JBBMKA010000003.1:6091023-6118722 GCA_037833695.1 Sechiopsis laciniata | reverse complement strand
GTCTAATAAAATTATAATTAGTATTTGATTCAAATTTGGTGACTTGAAAAAAGCATCATCTTAAAGGAAATTTGTTGAAGATCACAAATTCAAAAAATGAGGATGCCCCACAAATTTCTAGAAAAAAGGTGAGCAATTCCTCTCATTATAAATTAGTTATGAGATTGAAACGCAAAACTCAAATTAATATTCAATTAAATAATAAATAAATAAATTAAAATACAATTTAAGATTGATTAACTCAAAGTACCATCTTAGACATATTGAAAATGTTATAATGAAAATGGTAAATATCTCATATTGGAAAGTTGTTTTTTTATTTTTATTTTTTCTGTGTGATTATCTAGGTCAGTTTTGTGCCGGTCGTTTTGTGTAAAATTCCTTATTCTCTTTTATATATATATATATAAAATTTCTTATCACCTTCCCTTAGAGAAAGGAAACTCTCGTACCGTTTATCTACCCCTATGTACGAAATTTTAATGATTCCTTCTTGTTTGTTTGTGACATGTCGGGAAATTAATCTATTTTACCTATGTTTTTGGACAAAACTCTATTTAGGTATAATGTACACATTTCGAATATTTACGCCAATGAAATTATTGAGTTACTTCAAATTTATGTTGCAAGGTGATGGAATATTGGTTTGTAAATTTGAAGAAAGGTTCAAATTTTAAATTAGCTTTTAAAGGGTGAGAAAATATCATTTTAAACCATGAGAAATATTCCATAATTAACTTTAACTTCTTTATTAATCTAAAAAAAAATTTAACTTCTTTATTCATTAACAAAAAATTCCTTCATTTATTTACACTACTTGTTAAATTAGAAAATAAAAATTACGGCCGTTCAACAACATCAATGTACATTTAATGACCAAGAAATCACGCGTTAGAATCTCCCATCTCAAATTGTTGTAATCTAAAAAGAAAGAAAAAAAAAAAGAAAAAAAAAGAAGCAAAATCACCAAACATATTGTGGAAAAAACTGTTTAATTAGAGACGCACCCAATTACAAAAAAAAAAAGTTGTGAAAAACGAATCGGGTTGAAAATTTATCAACGACGAATTCAATATAAGCAACCGCGTATTGGCTGAAATAATCGCTTTTCAAATTTTCTTATAAAGAAAAAATATATTTTATTGATAGAAAAAATATATTTATATAAATATGGAAAATATATCTGACTAATTAAATCTATAAAATAACAAATAAAGAGTCACTTATAAATCAAATAACAAATTCTTCTCAAAAAAAAAAAAAAAAAAAAAAAACAAATATAGTAACAATATTAATTAGTATTATCCTATATTTTTTATGAAGATAGATATAAATTATTATTTATGATAAAGTATTATAATATATTACTAATTAATACTGATATTAATGCGTATTTATAATATAATAGTAAAATGTATTAATGTTGTTTCAAAAAATTAATTAATATGTATTAATGATTATAGATACAAATATTTTGTGGGCGGGAGCCTACACCCACTCTCATACACCCCACGGCTATGTGCGCGAGACTCTTGATTATACTTTGTAATTACTATTTGAAAAGCGTCAAAGCAATTTCACTATTGAGTTAATATTCAATGAATTTTTAAAATAAAGATAAAATCATAAAAAATATAAATAAATGATAAAGAACAATTGAAAAAAAATATATAATAAAAAATTAACTTCAATCATCAACTAACAATTCAATTAATTAAGACTATATTTGATAACTATTTTATTTTTTATTTTTTATTTTTGAAATTTAAGTCTTATACTACTGCTACAACACATAATTTCATTATTTTAATATCTAATTTTATTTGTATTTTTGAAAATCAAAAGCAAAAGAAAATTAATTTTAATATTTGTTTTAGTTTATGAAATTCGTTTTTAAGATAAAAACAAACTATAATACAAATTTATATTTAAAAAACGAAAAATTAAATTGGTATCAAATTAATTTTTTTTTTTTTTTTAAATGGGTTATCAAACGAGTTCTAAACCACTAATATTGATATAAATGTAATTTATAAGTTAAAATTAAAAAGATAAAAGTTTATTTTATAATTAAATGTAATTTTCTTTTAAAATTAAACGTCTACGGCATTTGAAGCGAGACTTTAACATTTGTTTTTAATAAAAAATAATTATAATTTTTGTTTTGAAGTATAAGGTCATTTTTTGAAAACTTTTGAAAGTTTGGGAGTTATTTTTAAATAAAATTTGTTAACTATTTATCATTCAAATTTAACAGTAATATTTCTAAAATACTTTGTATAATTCAAACGTGTTTTTTTTTTTTTTAAAGTTTCAAAATGTATTTTGTTTTTAAATTTTAGGCTTTATTATATTCTTAGATTTTGGTAGCTGTGTTGCGGAGTCAACGAGCGAAGAAAAATCATAGCTAGTTATCTTTAATTGATAAGGGTGATTTCGATTCGATTTTTGTCGGTTTTGTACCAAATCACAAAATCTACAACCGAACCGATATCTTTAGTTTTCAAAAAATTGATTCGATCCAATGTCTAAAAAGTATAGAACCATTGGTTCGGTTTTCAATTGGTTCGTTTGGTTTTGGATCCGATTCGATGTTCATTTTTTTTAATATATCAAAAACATTTTTCATAAAAAAAAAAAAAAAAAAAAATCACAAACAACAATTTTTTTGAAGGTCGAAAGTAATTTTTAATTTATCAAAAATTATTTAAGGATATTTTTTACTTGAAATAGGAGAAGTGAATTAAGAAAATCTTCAATACCTTAGGAAATCGTGGATGTAAGATGACTTTATATGATTTGTTGACAAAATATAATATATATATATATATTTCAGTTTGGATAGGTTTTTAAATTGGAACCGATCCAATTTTTTCGATTTCTTTAAATTACAAATTGATATGTCCTATTTTGTGCTAAAAAATCGACCCCATCCATTAGATTGAATTAGTTCGGTTCAATTTTTTGTTCCACTCTTATAGACTAAACTCCTATCAATTACAAACAATAAAGCAACCAAATTTTGCGTTTTGCTCTTTCAATTTCTCTATTTTTTTTTCTGTGTTTTTTTTTCGTAGATGAATCAATATAATGATTACATGGTTCGACTTTGGACAAGTACCGGTAAAAGTTGATAATATATTGTCGGATTATTTTGTCAGGTTATTCGCCCACAAATAATGTACAAAAACGGTGCGTTCATACCTTCAACACATTTTCGTTTAGTCCACGCAATCTAAGGTGTTTTGTATGAATGTAAAATTATACACCGATTATAAATGAGAGATTATTTTGAGTAATTAAAATTTAAATTTTAGTAATAGTTCATTTGAATGAAGTAATTTGTAGAAAAGTTGCATTTAATAGTCCGTTTAGATTATGGTTTTTGTAGAGGGGTTATAGACAATATAACTCGTTTGATGTGATTAGAAATGAATGATTAGACATGAGTAATTAGAAATGATTAACGATTTTGAATTGTTAAAAATGAGTGATAAAAAATAAGTGATTATTGTGAATGATTAAGGGATGAGTGATTATTTTGAGTGATTATAATAGCTCGTTTGGATATAAATGTTTTAAAAGGAGTTGTAAAAGCTCAATTCTAATAGCTCGTTAATTCCTTCGAACAAAAACTCTCAGAAAGTTTTCACATAGCATTACACGTGCCCAAAAGTTAGGAAACTTCACAAAAATATGAGCCAATGAAAGTAGTTGCTCAGCCGTATTAATGTATATACAATGGCTAAAAGATCTTGGATTCAAATTTCCCTTCTCCCAATTAATCTAAAAAAAAAAAAAAAACTTAACAATTAGTTAAAGTGGTGTTTACATAAGAAAGAATGAGAATGATTATGAAAAATTATTTTTATATCCATGTTTTCAGCTAAAAATCATTTTAGCTTTAGTCATATGTTTTGGGCTAAAAGTCATATTTTATTTTATCCATAATTTTTTTTCATGTTTTTCATAATGATTATGTTATTCTCTTCATAAATATTATTCTCTTCACTTGAATACAAGTAACAAATCTCTTTATGATTTTTTTTTTTTTTTTTTTACTCGAAAGTATTAATTATTCTATCCCTAATTTTCATCATCCACATAATTATTTTCATTCTTTTTGTACCAAACATCCTTTAATTAATTTAGAGATAAAACCTTATATTTATGTAATATAATATTGAGTCCATAAAGTTCAAACATGTTTTTGATCCCTTAAAAATTGAGAATTTGATACAAGTATGGTGAATCCAAATGCATTAAATGACACAAAATTTCTTCTCAAAATCAATTAACATTTATGTTACTAATAGCTCCTCTTTTTTATAAATATATGACATACTCATTTTTTCAATGTAAAATCTCCAACCTCTCAACACAGTATTTTCTTCCTTCATTATTCTTTAATCATGCCTCAATTTCTTTTTTACTAACTAGATATTTTTTAGATTTAATAAATTTTGAGGTTAAATCAGGTTGGAGTAGTCGACCTTTTATATAAAGGTTCTGTTTTTTTTAATCATCATAAACTTTTCTAATCTAGGATCCTCAACAAAATAATACAAACCTTAAATTGACATGCTTAATGTCACATTTGAAAAAAATAAAAAATAAAAAATAGACCTTCCAACATATAGAGATAAAACTTAAAAACTTGTTTTTTATTTAACCATTTTATCTAATAGAGTTACTTTTATTTGGGTTCCAAATAATGTGGAAAAATTGAGAAATCTATTGCCAATTATTAATGAAACCAAGTTGGAAAGTTAGTATGAGTAAGTTGTAAGAATTTTGTCAAGACTTTGCATTATTGGAATACAAATAATGGACTTTTCTTCTCTGTCGAATGAATGCAATAATAATAATGTAGTGTGTCTATGATGGCTTTCGATCATGACTATGATCCTGTCCAGACAACCTAATACTCATTGTTCCTTTTCTTTTATTCCTTAAACTTATCATAAAAATTAAGGAACTTTGCGAATTTATTTCCATCTAATTATGCTTTGCTTTGTTCCACATGACAATATAATTGGGTTTTTTTACGGTATAATTCCGACCAAACTTACTTTGTTTCCATTAATTGAAATTAAAATTGTTGGTTATCATTTTTTTTTACAACATAGTAGACTTAAGTTCCATACTACAAAAAAACAAACTTATTTCCCTTTTTTTTTGAGTAGTCGGGGAGGGAGGACAAATACCGATTCTCGGGTATTGAACTGATTTACAACCAAACAATGAAACCATTGCACCACTGACCCATTCGATATAAATATCAAGTAACTAGGAAAGAAATAGATTATACATTTTATATATTATAATTTATTTATCGTGTATGATATATAAAAAGAAGGAAAAAAAGAGATCAATCAAGAATTGTGAAGATCTTCGAAAAAAAAAGCATTGAAATTGTTGTGTAGAAGACTAGGGAGTTGTTGAAGACTTGGGAGCTGTTTTCTTATTTTATGCATTATTTGAGCCATTATTTCTTAATATCACTTCTCTGTGTTAGGATGCAAACAAAATATCTCATATTGGTTAGATGAGTGAAAGATTATGGGTATATAAGTGATGACAACCATCTCCATTCATATGAGACCTTTTGGGTGAAACAAAAAACAAAGTCACGAGGGTGTATGCAAAAAATTAACAATATCATACTAATGTAGAGATTTAGGTAGGGTTGTCATTCTTATCAATTCGTATCAAATCCTTGCCCCAAACATGTATCAGAGCCTTGCCCCAAACAAAACCCTACGATAGATAACTCCAACGTAGAATAAAGACTGTTAGAACCCAGAGATGAAACACTTATGGTAACTTTACCAGGCAACTGGCCCTTCATATTTTCTGACAAGTCGGCGATCAGAATCTGACCCCACGAGAAATTGAGCAAAAGCTTCCCACCCCCGCGGGAGATTGAAAGATCTAAACAGCACGAACAAGTCTTTCTTCATTTTTGAGAAAAACTTATGGTAACTTTACCAGGCTGGCAGTGTACTCTCAAGAACAGGAGTTCTGTTGACTAGTCTTGTAGTCTCAGGAGAAGAGAAGTTAGTCGGATATTTGCATCGAGACTGATTGACTATTTCTAAGGAAGCTCGGTCTTTGTTCGAGGAGAAAGTTTAATCCTCGAGTGTCGAATGTAGAATGCAAGCCTACGAAGAGGCTCGATGGAACTTTATTCGAAGGGAGGATTGTAGGGATGTAAACAAAGTATCCCACATTTGTTAGATGAGTGGAAGATCATGGTATAAGTGGTGCCAACCATCTCCATTGGTATGAGTCTTTTGAGTGAAACAAAAAAGAAATTCATAAGGGTATATGTCAAAGTAGAAAAATATCATACTAATGTAGAAATTTGGAAAAGTTATCATCCTTATCAATCTGATGTGTTAAAGATATTTTTCTCCGAAACTTCACATGTCTATGACATGTTTACTTGCAAGGGGATCATTGGAGTGTTAATATTAATATTAGTGTTAGTATTAGTTTATTAGTATAAATGTATTTTTTGTATTATTGTGTAAAATGTCCATTTGACTCATTAGGTTTACACTATGTTGTCACTATATATATTTATGTGGTGCTAGTATAGGCTTTAGCTAGGGTTTACGCGTGGCACTATGCACATCCATTCTAATGGAGTCTTCGACCTTACCCATCTTCTTCACTTCTGACAATCTATAGTAATACAAAATTTTTATTATTTGAAATAAGTTGGAAATAATTGATTTATGAATAATCTAGAATAATATATATTTTTGTTGATAATTTTTTATTGGGATTTTTTTATTCAACTATGATGTGAGAGATGATTTGAACTCGAAACTTTTTAATTACTAAGTTATACATTATATTACTAAAACCATACTCTAAAGGAAAATTTGGGTTGTTGGACCTTGGGGTAACTTGGCAACATCATCATATGATATTGTTTAGTTTTATGCTCCAACGCTCATGAACTTTTTTTTTTACAGAAGTAGTTTAAAACTATTTTATAAGATGGAAGCCACTCTAAATCTTAGAATTTATTATTCGAATCAATTCTTATATACAACTAGTGCCCCTAACAAATTAGGGGATGTTTGTGTTAAAATGAATGAAACAAAGAGAATGAGAAAGATGATGATTCTTGGTGTTTGAGTCACCGAAAATCATTGTCCATATTATCAGGTTTCCTTAAAATTTTCTTTTTTATTTTACTTCAAACTATTTTTTAATTTTTCCTTAACATCTTTTTATTTCCTTCACAGCTATTTTTCACTTTCATTATATTTATTATTTTATTTTCCACATAATCATTTTATTCATTCAAATAAAAATACAATTTAAATTTTTTAGTTAATTGGTAATTTAACATAATTCAATGTGATTTTAGAGCAAAAATGGGTATATTTCATTCCCTTTTCCCAAACACACCCAAATGATAGCTCTTAAATTATATATGCAAAAGACAAATTGTAATTGAATTGGTGTTTAAATTGAAAGTCATGTGCAAATATAAAAGAGCTAAAATTCTTTTTTTTTTTTTAAAAAAAAACAAGAAGTTTTCTTGTAATTTACGTATGTTAGCTCAAATTGGCTGCATCCTTTAGGCTGAAGTGATGCAATTTTCCCCATAACTTTTCTACTTTAGCATTGATATGACAATTACAACTCGATAAACTCCCCGTAAATTTAGCACAACAAATAACCCAAAACAAAATCTGATGTTTTATTTTTTATTTTTAGGCTGTCTGCTTGACTTTGACCTGACTCCTGTACTAAGTTAAATATTAAATTAAAAAAATAATAATAATAACAAGAGAAAATTAACTTTGTAACCTCTAAGTTTGAGATTTAAGTTTAATTTGATATTTATATTTAAAAAATTATCATTTTTATCTCTAATAGTTTAATAATATTTACTTTTAATTTTGATGTATTTTTTAATTTACTTTTATACTTATTTAAATTTATATAAAAATTAAAATAATCACTACATCGATATATTGAAATTTAAAATTACTATATTCATTATTTTAATCAATATTACATTATATAGCGAACGATTTTGCTAATTCAATAACTCAAAGTAAGTATTATCAAAACGTCAATGATAAAATTATTCAATTTTTAAAAATTTTATGAACTAAACTGAAATTAAATGTCAACTTTAAAGACAAAAAAATGTATATTTTTTTAATAAATAACTAAAACAAACTAGAACTTTTTTGAATAATAATAATATTAATAAAAGAAACAAAAAAGTAGGAGGAAAGTAAATAAGAGAGAAGTTAGGCAGGTCATGTGTGAGAGTGAGAGAGGGGAATTATTAATGAGAAATAATAATAATAAAGAATGATAATAATAGAAAAGGAAAATTATATGTGGAATATGGGAGCAGAGAATGTTAAATGACTTGAAAATTACTCAAACGTGATATCAGTCGGGCCAGGAATAGTGATGGATGGGGCAGTGAGAAATTACGGGCACAGCTTACGAGGCTGCCCGTTGGCCCCAATTTCCACGCTGCTAAATGCGTTAAGCAACAAAATTTATACTCCCAATCAATTTATTCTCCATTTATGTTTATGCCTTCTTACGCTAAATTCTCACAAATCCCCATTCTTTTTTAATAACTATTTTTCCTCTCTATTTATATTTATTGGGTTCTGTTTAATTTCGTTTTTTAAACTCAACCATATTTGAGATTATTATTTAATCTTTCTTTTTATTGGATTCTGTTTAGTATATTTATAGACCAAAACTTACCTATACTTTAATAGCTAGGGGCCGTAGGGCAAACATGTTTATTGCCGGATGGAATAAGTATTTTGTGTACTTTTTTTTTTAATTTTATTTTTCTAAATAAAATTGAAATAATATTGAAAGATCAAATAAATATAGGGTGAATAATTGTGGCATGTGGTAATAAGATTGTATATCCTAAAGATTGATAGATATGTAGGTAAGATTTTTTTTTTCAAAAAAAAATCAACCGTTTGAGATTTGAATTCGTAATTTGTTAGATTTCGTTTGATAACTATTTTCTTTTCAGTTTTTTGTTTTTGAAATTAAAGTCAACAATAACTATCTTATCATATATTTTTTCTTACTTGAATATCTACATCCTACCTATATTCTTAGAAACCAAACCATATTTTGGAAACAAAAAAAAAGTAGCTTCCAAAACCTTGTTTTTGTTTTTTAAATTTGGTTAGCATTTACATACTTTATTAAGGAAATGTGGATATGTAGGAAGAATGAACAAATTGTATGAGATTTGAATAAAAATAACCTTAAATTTCAAAAACCAAAAATAAAAAATTAAATTATTATCAAACGGGGCTTAGTTTCCAAAAATCTGTTTTTGATTTTTGAAATTTAGTTAACATTTACCTATTTTCGTAAGGAAAGATGGAACACATGATAGGAATACTGTAAGAACCCGACTTCTAAAACCACCCTAGACCCAGTTCTTACTCAGCATGCATGATTCCAATACAGGTATAACGAAAAAATAGAAAATCAATAACTGCTTTATTCAGCAGAAAAGTTCCAACAGAATTAAACTTAAAAACAATATTAAAGCCTCTGGCCATAAATTATTAAAACAATTAAATATTGAAGTAAAAGGACTCAATCCATGTTCAACATGCTGAAATAATGATAAAAAATGAACAATTAAATGAACAACTACTCAGCAGACTCTCAAGATCCACCAACTTCTCTGGTGCTGTCCTAAGTTACCTGATGGAAAACAACATAAATAAGGGTGAGTACGGAGGTACTCAGTAAGAATCTCCAACCGAGGTACAATACACAAATCATCACATCATCTAGCATCCTAGCAATACATGCAAACGGTCAACTTTCAATCCAAACTTGAGTTATCAATATAACTCCTAATATCGAAAGTTCGCTGCCTCCCGACCTAACAATCAGCTTACTGCATTGATCTTAACACTTGGGGAACGATCCAAGTCTTCGAACCTAGACAATCACAAGGAATGGTGTACTAACGACACTAGCCCGAGGGAGCCTTCCTCTCTGCATCCGCACACCGCATGCTACTAAGACCAAGTAAATGCAAGCCTACGCATACTACACTGGTTCAGGTCCATATGCTTAATAAGACTCGGAATTGGTGTCCACTGATCCACAGTTGGTGGGAGGCCCTCGGAACCCTACTGTAGCAGCATGTTCACACACAACACCTGAAGCTAAGGAGACTCTCATGGCAGGCTTACACCATGATCAGAATCCCGCTCTAGCAGGCCTCGAAACTAGGCTAAACTGGGGGCGACGGGTTACATCACATCCCCGGGCCTGAGAGGACGGCATGTTACTTCACATCCTCTCAGAGCCTTTAGTTGAAGACAACTTATCAAGATACATTATGCTAAGAATTCTACATGTTTAGTTCCCTAACAGATATCAAGACATATAAAAAGATAGCAAACATCCCTAGCAGGATACTAATACAATAAACATGGAACTAATACATGCTAGCATTCAAGTCAGGTTCTTCTCAATAGGGCATCTACCTAAACATGCTAAGAACAGTAAACAAGTACAACATTAGAAACAATCAGTAAATAACAAGTGAATGGTCCATACAACCCAGGCAAGAAATCTTTACCTGAACAATTAATACATAACAATATAAAATGCTTCTTGAGCTGCAGAATCCAAACAGAACCTGACAGCTGAGTCCTATAATTTAATACAGTAACATTCAGGCTCCCAACTCGAAGCAACCACAAGCTCGCTTAGGATTTACCCAACTCGAAGACTAGAGAGACAACGAGCAAAGGCTCCCGAAATGCTGCTGCGAAGCGACGTACAACACGAATCGACGCTGGGCTGAAGCGAAGACACGCGAGGACACAGACGTGCGGCTGCTGGACTACGCGCGGCCGGTGCAAGCATCGACATGTGGGGACTGCGGGGGTGTGGTGCAGGTGCGGGCGAAGACCGATGCGACTGGGCGGCTGCTCGCGCGGTTGCGCGACAAGTGTGCGACGCGGGCAGGCGATCGGGATCACTGTTATGTGCAGATGTAAACGGAGACGTTGTGAGCGAAACGGTCCAGGTACGAGCGGGCTGACGACGAGCATGCGGGCGTTGCCTGTGCGGCTGCGCAAGGATGGCGTGGGCGAGGATGGGTGATTGGCGGTGGTGATGGAACCGGAGAGGATGAAGGAGATCGATGGGAAGGGAAAAGGGTTTCTGGAAGTTTCCTTTGGCTTGCTCTAGTCGATCGATAAATGAATCAAAACCAAATCGATCGATAAGAAACCCTTACCTGGAATGTGACAGTCAACCAGGAAATGCAAAAGTAACCCTTCAAGCCTTGAGATCATAAAAACAGCCCTGAACCCATTAAAACACAAAACTGGCGTTAAGGGTAAATTTACTAAAATACCCCAATGCGTAAAACTGCAATAACTGTCCAACGAACAACCCAAAATAACTGAAAAACATACATGGAGAATCGTCATGAAAACCCAGGCCGTTACAAAATCTGAGTAAAAGTAAGTTTAAATTTAAAAAGTAAAATACCAAATAGTTATTAAACGAGAACTTAGTTATTGGATCCTATCACATATTAGTTGAGTGTAATTTTGATTAAACATAAAAAATATTATTAAAAAGTCATAATTTTAATTTAAAAAGGATGTTTGTTTGTCGAATTTATGGAGAATTTAAAATGAGTATTTACTAACCACATCAAAATAAGTTATTATAACTAGTTAAAACAACTCTTCATCTTAACTATTAAAAATAATTTATCATTTCTAACTATTAATTTATAATCATTTATTTCTAACGACTCAAGATAACTCTTCATTTATAACCACTCATTTCTAATAATTTATTTCTAACTACTCAAAATAACTCATTTTAACTACTCATTTATAATCATTATTTTTTAACTACTTAAAATAACTATTCATTTCAAATGTGCATCCAAACAACCTATCTGTAACTCTCCTATAAAAAAAATCTCATACAAACAAGGTTTTGACAACAACTTTTAATTTTCAACTATTCAAAATAATTTTTTAAAATAATTCTTTATCCATACACCTCTTCTAATTTTAATTTTAAGATATATTTAAAATTCTCAACTACCAGTTAAAAACTCAAAAAATAAACTAACAGTATGAAAGATAAGAAAGAAAATAATAGTATGATTGCATACTAGATTGATCTAAATTATAATTTTTTATTCAACATTTAAGGAATAAGATTTCGAACATGCAAATTATGATTATTAGATAATATAAAATGCTGTTAAATTCTACACTTGTTAACCGATCTAAACTAGATGTACACCTACTTTATTCATTTAATTCAATTCGATAACTTATATTGATTTATAAAGTTAATTATTCCTATATACATAAAAATAATAATATGTGTACATAATGTATACCAACATGGCGTCCCTTGTGTCTCTTTTTTTGAATTAAGTCTCTCGCTCACACTTGCTTCGTTTCTCTCCAACACTTTATTTTGTTGGATCTGCACAAATATGCATCAAGGAAAGAGAAATATTTACATAATGTTCGGGCATGATGTATAAAATAATGTTCACCTATGTGGCTCAATATTGACCACAATCTATTTTTGTTTATTTTTTTTTTTTTATGTTTTGAATTTAAAATCAAATAGATTGTGGCTCATATTGAGCCACGTAGGTGAACGTTATTTTATATATAATGCGCAGACATGATGTAAATATTTCTCTAAAGAAAATACTTCGTTTGATCTAGCAATTGTTGAATGATAAAGTAATTTTACTAGGTTGAATAATAACTTTATAGATAAGATTAATTAATTTACTTCTAAACTTTAATAGGATTCAACTATCCTAGAGTGGTGTGATAGTTAAAAGTGTCTTGTGAAATTAAGAGATGATAAATTTAATTCATGGTGATCATCTACTTAGAAATTAGTAGAGCTATATGATATGTCTCGTAACAATATCGAGATTCACACAAATTGGCCAAGATAACCACAAATATCATAAATATTTAAAATACAAAAAGTCTCACTATTTAAACTTGCAACTCAAAATATTATATCAACTCAATTGATATGATATATGACTTGATAATTAGGATGTTTGGAATTAGAAAATCTAATTTTAAATATTGTTGATTTAAAAATTATAAATAGATAAAATTTAGTTTCACCCTAGTTTCAGTAAACGTTACTTTAATAAAAGTGAAATTCCAAGGTTAAGTTATTTATTTATTATTATTATTATCTTCTTTTCTTTTTTTTTTGAACAAGGTTAAGGATTAATCAACTAAATTGGATTGAAGAAATCATAGAATATGATTCTTTATTTTAAAGAAAAGAAACGGTTATCATTTTGTTTTATTGTGTAGCAGATTGTGTCTTCAAACTGTTGGATATTTATTTTATTTTATTTTTTTTGTAAAATTAGATATTTAATTTAGAAAAAATTATATTTTTATTCCATAAATTTGAAATCCAATTTAAATTTGGTCCATATATTTTACGATTGAAATTTGTGACATTTCAATAATCCTCAATTTTATCTTTATATATTTATTTTAGTTTACTTTTATATTCATTCTCTTTGAAAAACTAAATTCATACAAAAATTAAAATAATGACATCATTAATATATTAAAATCAATTTTATTTAACATGAGAACTAATTTGAGAGTAGAAAAAAAGATATTTTTTCTTTTAATCTATTTAAAGGAGAGTTGTGGTGAGAAATAAATGTATTTGGGTACACATCCGCAATCTAATTATCTAAACTTTGGACCCATCTTTTGTTTTTTTAATTTTTTTTTTTTTTGGGGTAAGAATTTTCCATTCTGCAAAAACAATGATAAATCTTTGCAGAGATGGGACAGGCGTGTACGTGTCGAAAAACAATTGGTTCGGCAATGGGGTGACCAGAGCAGACACGTGGAGGAATATGAGTGGTTGAGTAAGAAGAATAATGGAGTTTTAATGGGTTCACTTACCATGCACGTAAAGGCCAAAATTGTTATTGTCGATGAACCGGGAGGCATCAAGCAACCCTTCAATTTTTATCCCCTTTGCTTGCACGGCCAAATGCGCGAGTCCGACGAGAGATTTCGTCTTTTGACTTTCTAAATTTACATAAATGCCCTCTTGCTTCAAATCCTCGCAAGTACTTTACTCCAAGGGTGTTTCGGTCATTTCGAGCTTTTGTTAACAAATAATAAATTTTAGTTTATGAATTCGAAACAAAATAATCATGCATAAATTGTGTTTATTTTATGATTTCTATAAATTTATATACTAATCATAAGTGTTTTAAGAAGTTAAGAAGTTGTACATTGAATGGTTCTCTCTAACTTAGTAATTAATTTGTTATCCATTTTCTTTGATAGTCAAATGTTGTAAGATCAATTAATGAAAAAAAGTCGAGATTCGTATTAGTTGGTTCAAATACAGGTCGACATTAAAAAAAATATGATTTACATATATTTTTTAATTTATTTATTGACACTGTGTGTTATTAAATAATTGACGATATAAAAAAATAGGTTGTAATTCAAAAAAAAAAGTTGCTATAATTATCTCATTTTTATTATCATTTATATATAAATATCTAGTTTTCACATAATTAAGAGATTTTGGTGCAGTCATGGCTGCACCCCACCAAAACTGTTGCTATGTGGCTTTTTGAAAGTCACAATTTTTTTTTTTAATTATAATGTCTTTTCGTTTATAAGATTTTTTTTTTTTGTGTGTGTGACTCTTAAGGTGGGTGCATACATAGAGGGTGCAGTCATTGGCTACACCCAAATCTTCCTCTATATTTAATTTGACAACAATTACAAATGACAGAAATTCTATACTAAATTTTATGTGACAAAAAAATATAATTTTCTTTAAATTATAGGAATTAAAATTTTAAACTTTTCAAAATATTTGTTTGGAAAAAACTTTATTCATATTATGATAATTATATTCTAACTTTTAAAATTATAATACAAAATTATAGTGCCAAATTTATAATTGATTTATTTAGTGAGATACATATGTTATTTGAAAGGAAAAGAAAGAAAAATAAAAGTGGGATAGGAATCTGCAAGCGTGAGAGAGTGAGGTGGCGTGTCCATTCGGATTTTTCATTCCATGGTCAAGATCACGTGACTGTAACTCTCCGGTCAAACATATCAGTCAAAAACTCAGTTCCCATGTCACGTGCAATCAACTCATGGTTGTTATATCAACGTCTCACACTGGTCCCACGTATAACCCCCTTGCATGCCGATAACAAAACTATAAAATAAACATTTAAATTATGGGTTTCTTTCATTATATTTATAAACTTTAAAAAAAAAAAAAAATATCCAACAAATTTATGAATTTTACATGTTATCAAGGCCCCGAAGTATGTGCTATTTATCTCCGTTTCATAGCGATTTGATTTTTTATTTTTTTCATTTTGAAATTTAGACTGCAACAACTACCTTATTATGATTGTTCAGACTAATTTGTGCGCATCTCGACTAATATTATGAAACATACTGTCTGATCCTACAACATTTGGATGTCAAGAAAATTGGTAAAAAGTTAATTCTTAGTTAAACGGTCATCAAGGATTGAACTCATCATCACCTTAAGCATCTGTAAACTCTCTTTGACTACTTGAGTCACTCCATGATGGTTTTGGATATTTATCTCGCACTTATATTCGTAGAAACCAAATCAAAATTTAAAAACAAAAAAAGTAACTTCCAAAAAAGTATTTTGTTTTTTCAATTTTGATTAGCATTCAAGGACTTTCTAAAAAAAGATGAATACATTGTAGAAAATTTAAATAAAAATATATTTAAATTTCAAAAATGGTTGAATTATGTTAAACCACCTCAAAACCAATTGGCAATGAGGGGAGTAACCCGTATCTCTTTTATATTGATGTTGGACTCTCCACTTTTTCAATATGGGACAATTGTGAGATCCTAACATACTCTCTCAAGATGGTGCCTCTTTTGTGCTCACCAATCTTGAATCGGATCTCAATTTCATTTTTATTGGATCGATACCCGTTTGGGTTTTATGGCTCTGATACCATGTTGAATTATTAAACCACCAATCAATCCAAAAGCCTAAACTGATGAATTTGAGTAAATTTAATTATATCAACCAACAAAAACTAAAAACAAAAACTCAAATGATTATCAAAATGAGCTAAAATATACATTTATTCATCTATCAAAACCACTAATGTTGGCATTCATCTACAATAAACAAGAGTTTTCTCCTTAATGAAATATTATAGTGACGCTCACAGAATATTCATTTTTTAAGCCTAAACCTTTTGTTTTTTTTTTTAATATTCATAAATCGTGAGAATGATGCCATAACTTTTGTCTATTGGTTATTAAAGAGAGGTAAGTAAAGAAACCATAAATTAAAAATTAAATAGAAGAAGAAGACAAATAAATATATACTCCAGATATAAATTGGCTAACAATAACCCAACTACTCCTTTTATTTCTTCCCTCGTTGACCCTACCGACATTTAAGTTAATGTTTAGCTAATAAAAGTATAAAACCAATAAATAGAAAAATAAATAAAAAGCTTGAGTGTAGCAAAATCATGTAAAAATTATTGCTATTGGATTGAACAAGAAAGTGAATAACTTCAAATGTTTTTTTTTTTCTCTTTTTTTTTTTAAATTGGTTCAAAATGTCATTCGGACATTCGTGACAACGAATTGCTAATCTTTATTTGTAAATTACTATGGTTGATGAGTTATGATTATCAATATTTTTTGGATAACATGTCAATTGTAGTCCCCCAAACCGAAGCATGGGTACTACACCCTATCGGGTGACTTTTGTTGGCATATGTTTCATTATATTTAGAAGTATGATATCATGTTTCAAGTTTCAAATCAGAGTTTTCTATTTTAAGCACTTCTCAACGATTTTGAATATGAGACGTCTGAAGTAGCATGCCTTAAATGCCTTGCTCTTCAACTGTTGGACCGCAAGCATGTAATGATTAGTGAGAAAGATTGGAATGAATATAAAATAATGGCTCGTACAACAGTGGATATTCGATCGCACATATTTGATTAAGATGTATAGTGATAATTTACCCAACTAATCATGTCGTTATTTCGGTAACCATTATTGTAGCCTCGAACATACCAAGTAGATTGACGACCATTATTGTGTTGAGGGTATATGAGTTACTCTTCTCATGTACAATTAGTTTTGATATGTAATCTTATATGAGTAATTATTATTGGCGATTCAAACAATATAAACATAATTATAATTTGAGGGCATTTTGTTAGTTGACAATGACTATGATCAAAGTCCGATATTTGCATTCTTGATTAATTATCGACCACTTATGAAGAAGAAGCATTAGTTGGTTACGTTAAAGGCATGTTAGTTATTTGATTAAAGTTAGATTAAAAGAGAAATTAATTTAGACACAAGTTAAACAAGGAAGTATACAATTAATAATGTAGTGCTTGGAGAAGAGTCGAGCGTGGGATGGGGATCACGTGCGGCACGTGGGTAGATATGGGACATTGAGCAACCTAAAGCAAAGGTTAATTTACCAAGTTGTTGGCTAATAACGTTAAGCAACATCCTTCAACGCCGTTGCTCCATCAAATTCTATAATTAAGTTGCCTTTTAATTTTATAATTATCAAACCCAAATGGATCTTATCCTTTTTCTTCAACTTTTTATTTTTAAAATTATTTTTTATCGAAAGAGTGAGTAACATAATGGTTTTATTGTTTGGTCGTAATTCAAAACAACACCATGGTCACAAGTTCGATTTTAAAAATCGGTATTTGAAACTCCTTAATTTGAGAACAGTAGCATCCTACTTGTATTTTTGATGTACTACTGCTCTACTAACCCAATTCACGTTATGTATTATGGATTGTTGGGTTGTTGATTCTTTTTACACTTTCAAATAATATAAAAGTCAATTATCGATTTTCATTATCAAACTCGTGACTGTGGAAATGAATTGGACTAAACTCGTAGTTTGTGTTCTGCCTCCCCATTTTAAACTAAAAGAAAAAATGTTCACATTTTTAAACTTTTTTTTTTTAATATTTACATTTAAAAAGTTTTGTAGTTAAAATATAACCAACTTCAAAATATAAAATTTAAAGTGATAATTTAAACCAACTTATTATATAAATCAATTTTAGTTTTTTAAAAGTACTAAAACTAAAATGAGATATTTTGAAAGTTTAAATATCAAAATATAAAAAAGTAAAGAGTAGACGAAACGTTATTTTAACTTTATTTTCAATGATGGGAATACCTATAAATAAATAAATAAGAAGGAATGAAGAATGTGAGATTTGATATTATTCTAGTTAAACTACCTTGGTTAGAATCTAATCTATTTATTTAATTTTTTTGTAACAAAAAAAAAAACTTTATTTTTGTTTCATTTATGAGTTATTATTATTACCTGCAGAGAGTGGGCAACCTTTTAAGGTACTCCATTTTGGCTTGCTTCCTCTTTTCTTCTTGGTTTTGATTTCGATGCACAAATTAAATTCCATTAATTACCACTCTGCCCTTCACTTGCTTTGCACTTAATTTGACATCCTTCATAAGTAACCCAGAATATGAGTCTTCCACATGTAGTTTATAATAAATTAAGAAAAAACTCATAATTATTGCCACCCATTGTCAAATTAACTATACATTAAATGTTTGAGACAAATGTATATTCAATTCTAGAAAATATTAGAATGTTATTGAAATTTGGACCACAAGAATTGCTAAAATATGTATACTAGAATGAATATGCTTGTCCATTAAATTTACACGTGGATTTGACCATTTAACAATGAATTGATGTAAATGCTAGGAGGTTTGTACATTGTTTTATATATGTAATTTTTAATATGATCATTTAAGACACTGTCTCTTAGAATTAATCATTCATATATTATATTCCAAATTTTTTCTATTAGAATGAATATTTATTTTGGTTTAGTGAATTTTGGTATCATATTAATTGGACACTATGAGATTTTCTTAAAATTAATTGTAATGAATGTAATAATTCATATATCTAATAAATGATAAGAGGTCTTATCAAATTTTGAATGTAAAATTCTCAACAAACTAATTGATATAAAGATCAAACATTTGTTTTATAAAACTAGTTAGAAACACACGTAAATTGGTTTAGACATTCACATAATTAAAATAAATCAGTTATAATAATAGAATGTAAAGGAAAGAAATTAAAATATATGTATTAAATTATATGAGCTTCTACCTCAAAACTAGTTGGTAGGAAGGGTGGTAGTTCATGTATTTTATAAAAATGTTGAAGAATTTCAATCATTGGAAGAACAATGTGAGTATCTCTCACATATTCACTCAATATGGTGTCACATTGGAAACACTATCATCTTAGAGTGAATCCAAATTTGTGAAATAAATATATTCTTAGAATTAATTCGTTTAGGTTGGGTCCAAATTACCCATGATTTACCTACTGAAGTACGATCAAAATTATACCTACTTAAACTTTAACCGCTTGAATTAGATCTAAATTTTAAAATCAAATACTCACCTAAAACAAAGATAACTTATACTATGAAAGTCTATCTCAACACCTATGCTTAATAAAAGTTAAAAACTAATAAAGACATCTTATATTCTAAAATTTTAGAAATGGAAGTAATCTTAAGCAAAATAAAACCCAAAATCATAATTTAAAAATGGAAACTCTTTACTTTGAAAAAAATCTAAATATGTATGGACAAAGAAGTTGAGAAAAACCAACACAAATGGTCTTTTTCTGACTTTTATTCAATTTTTGTCTAGAAGAAAGAAACATGTTCAAAGTGGAACCCAAACCTACCTGTCACGAGACCATTCTTACCAAGTAGAAATCTACCATATATTCCCCCTTTTTTTGTTTTTTCCAAAAAGTTTCCAAACAATTAAAGTTCCCTATAATAATAACTCAACTACATACGATGATTCTGTAATAAAGATATTATAAATTTGAATACTCTCTAACTTTAATTAAAGAATAATCAATTAAATTAGAGTTAAATATCAATTTATATGATTCAATCTGTATTCATAATGTTCAATTAGATTATCATCAAATAATGATTATAATGTTTAACTTCATTAACTTATTTAATGTATAATAACAATATTTGAAGTGAAATTTGAATATTAATGGTTTTATGAGAAGGAAAATATATATCAATTATTATTAAGTTCAACTCCATCATAATCAAATTTAAATATTATTGAAAATATTTAGCCTAAAATAATATTTTAACATATCTTTATTATAATCAACCATAGCTTCCCTACAAATCCCGGAAACTGAGAGTAGGAAAAAACAAAAGTAAAGGTGCAATGTATGGAAGTGAAAGTTATGTGCATTACGCAATTAATCAAGTCAGAATTAATTGTCATTTATCTCCACCGTTGATTTGATCCCGTGGCCATAAAATAAAGCGCCACCAATCAAGCGGGCATTGATAAGATGCTGCCACGTGGAAATATCGCAGAGCGACGAAATAGGGAACAAGTGAGCTGAGCTGTCCGTTACCCGCCTAACAAAACTAGGCCCCACGTAACTTCCCCGCTCAACAGAAATAAAAACTGTCCCCCACAAAAAATAATAATGAAATAAAAAATAAAATAATCTATTATATTTATAACTAATCTAAAATTTTAAAGTCCAATCAACGACATTAATATATATTAACTTGAAAAAAAAAACCCAATCTAACCTTATTTTGAAAAATAAAACACTAAACATTTAAAAAATAAATAAATAAAACACTTAAAATAGATATATTGAGA
The DNA here is from genome assembly GCA_037833695.1 of Sechiopsis laciniata. Taxonomy (NCBI): domain Eukaryota; kingdom Viridiplantae; phylum Streptophyta; class Magnoliopsida; order Cucurbitales; family Cucurbitaceae; genus Sechiopsis; species Sechiopsis laciniata. The sequence goes on along the minus strand of JBBMKA010000003.1, from coordinate 6,097,860 downwards.
TTTCTTATTAATTTCTCTTATAAAAAATAATGCGTTAATTTTTTGTCGGTACTGTTTTTGAAATATGATTACATTTTTTTTGTATTGAAATTTTACTATCAAATCTATCAAAATTAATTTTAAAATTATATATTTTAAGCTTTTATCAAAGCATAGGTTAAGAAACAACAATAAATCTTTATATCTAAAAAAACATTATCCACTTTTAATAAAATGCAAGGGATTTTTCATAAATAATTAATTAATATGGATATAAAAAGTTTAACAAATAAATAAAAAATAATTCATATTAGATAATATGAAGTTCCACTCCCCAAATCAATTGACAATGAGTGGAATAGCTCATATCTCTTTTATATTGTTATGGAGTTTCCATTCTTTTCGATGTGGAATATATAAATATTTAAGAATGAACCAACCACAAATTTATGATATTCCATCAGAAGGAAGGCTCTTTGAATTCAATTACAATTTCACCTTATCTAAATAGTCTATGGTATTAGGTATTAAAATTAAGGACATAAAAAAGTATTAAAATGAAGATTAAGATTGAGATTGAAGTTGATTGGGAGCCCCACTTGATAAATTAAAGAAAAATTGCTATCTCAGGCTCCCCCATGCATGTGGATTGGATGATAGCTAATCATCATTACAAAACAAATAAATCCCATTTCGCTTTTAGCTTGCTTATGAAAAATAAATTAAAATATAAAATTACGACATGTCGTAATGGTGTAAGTTGGAGTTTCTCGATGGGAGGGATGCGAAACGACGGTGGAATTATATCATGTGTTTGGTTTTTGGTTTTGCTAAACAAATAAGCATTTACAATTCCTTTTAAAATATTAGTTTTAAATGAGTTATTATAACTACTCAAGATAATTGGTCATTTGTAATTATCAAAAATAAAAATTATTTCATTCTAACCATTCACTTTTACAATTTTACAAAACTACATCTAAATAAATTATTAATTACAACTTCTCTAGGAGTGATTGGATTTTGAGATTGAATAGAGAAAGGGAAAGAAGTTGAGATTTCTAAACTCTCTTGTTTGATTTTAGTACATTACAACTTCTCCTCAACTCATCTTCCAACATTTCATAAAACTGCTTACCTAATCATACCAAATCTTGTATAATTCTCTCTATGTTTTTTAAAAAAGCAATGAAATTGGAGTTTCGCTTAGATTGTTGATAAGGATGACAATCCAACTCAAATATCTACATTGATATGATATTGTCCACTTTTGGCCTAGACCCTCATGATTTTATTTTTGGGCTTTCCCAAAATGTCTCATATAATTGGAGATGGTTGTCATCATTTATATATCCATGGTCTTCCTTTCATCTAACCAATGTAGGATACTCTGTTTGCATCACAACAACTGTGACATCGAGATACTTTGGAAGGTATTCTAACTTAAGCACTTCCCAAACAGCCTCGAATCATGGATCTCTCAAGCAAAATCTCATATAATTCTCAACCATATTGTAAAATATATATATTAAATTTATAGATTGGTACAAATTTATAAAGATTACAATAAAATTAAACATCTTTCTCTAAACACCAATCCCCAAATAAGTTATTTTGCAACATTTTCTCTCCAAAACACCGATCTCCAAACAAGCGTTCATACCTTCAATTCACTCAATTTCTTTCCTCTCATCCCATAAATTCCAAAATTCTATCACATTCTACAAAAATTTACATTCAAACGCAACAATTTCTCTATAAAAATCTACATCCAAACAATGTATTAGATATCGACAAGTTCATATCATTCAAAATAACTACTCATACAATTACTCACCCAAATACTCTTAAAATTTACTCAAAAAAAGTTTGAGGGTTTGGGATGTGGGATGAGGATCGGGCACTCCATTCGTACAGTGGTTAGCGTGTGAGTGAGTCTTGTTGCTTACTTTACCATACAAATTTGCGGGACAAAGTTATCACGTGACTGCCCCCTTTTGCCTTTTACGTGTCCAAGTACTTGCCTTTGCTTAGCATTGCTATTTTATATGGAGTAAAATTCAATCCTTTTTTTCTTTTTCAATAATAATAATTGTATAATTAATAATTTCATACGTACACATAAACTATTTCAATTCAATAATGTTATTCAATATAATCGTACCTCTCCCAGTACTCTATCGCCAACCGTACATTAATATTCGTAACTTTTTTTTTTTCTATTTTATATTCATACGAAACTGTTTAATATGAGTGGTAAGAGTATTTAAAAAATTAGACAACTGAAATAATTCGACAACGTATTTAATTTGACGGATTGGATTTGGATCGAGTAACTAAATAAAATTTTCTTAGATTAAGTTATTCTAAAACTAATTTGGATGGATTGAATTAACTCAAATTTATTTTATTTAAAACATAATTATATTTACGTATGTTATTATTATATTTAAACCTTTTATTTTAGGGTAAAGATCGAAGATCTTATAACAATACATAAAAGATATAGGATATAATTGGTTTTGAGGTTGAACATTATATTATTTAATATGGTATAAGAGTTTATAAGCTTGGACATGGTCTAATAAAAATAAAATCAAGATCTCATTCAAGATTTGTAAGTCCAAATGATATATTTGGTTACTCGATTCAATTCAACTTGATTTTAGGTTGAGTTGCTCAAACACGTGAACAAGTTTAGCGATTCACTAATTCGAAAATTTGGATTGCTTCAAAAAAATTAAACTCTAATTTTGTTTTTTTGAATCTTGTAAGTTTATTTTTTTTATTGATTTTTTTTATACTTGTTTTCTTTTAAAAATTAAATTAATTTAAAGAAAATACCGACTTTATTAATATATTGAAATTTAAAATTAATCTAATCACTATTTTAGTTAACATTCTATTAACACAATTAGCGATTTTATTATTTTAAATTTTAAAATGTAAAAGATAAAAATATAAAATATAAAAATAAAATATAAATTACACTCAAAATTGAGTGAATAAAAATGTAATTTTCCTTAAATAGTATGAAGTTTTGAATTGATAATGCAAAGTTCAATATTAGGAAGGATAAATACGTACAAGGGAGTAGACGAAGGGAAGGGTTAATTGGCAAGACTTTGTCCGACAGAAAAGCAAAAGGAAAAAATATAATGAATTTCTATTATTATTATTGTTATTATTGATAGTTTTTTTTTTTTTTTTTTTTTTAAGAATAAAATATTTTACCTTTTTTGTCTTTATGACCGAAGAGGAGAAGGTATCAGTTGTGTGGACCTTTGCTTTGAGAGGCAGAATGACGTGGCGATAAGATTAGCTTTGGATGCACAGTATGACGCTGCTATCTGTCCACGTGTCAGTTATTTGATGCCCTAATCCAAACCCTACAAATATCTCATCCGCCTCCTACTCCTCCAATCCAAGCGTTATCCTCAATCAACTTAGCAACTCAAACAAGCTCAAATTATATCTAAACCCTAATTACGCATGTTTTTATGTAAATGGGTCAGTGAAGTAATAGTTTCATTGTTTGGTTGTAAACAATTAAACACCAGCGTTCTAGGTTCGATCCCGATAATTGATATTTGTCATTCTTTCCCGATATGTACTAAAAAAAAACTTTCAAATAACCTAACACGGGATTGTTCCCGATATATACTAAAAAAAAAACTTTCAAATAACCTAACACAGGATTGTGGCCAAGTCAGTAAAACAAGATGCGAAGTGTTAAATGAACATTTATTTATGAGAAGAATAGTCTTAACTTTTCTTACGTAAGATAATAACAGGATCTTAACACGATATACAAACTTCTCATGAAGTTCTTATGCTCTTAATCTTTGTATTGTGTACTTTATTCTTTCTAATAAATGATTAATTTTACTGCCCATGAAAGGAGGTAGTGCAAGGTTAATAGCCCACGCAAATTTATGAACTAATTTTCTTGTTCTTATTTATAAAAAAAAAAAAAAAAAAAAAAAGAAGATATTTGCTTGCGTGGTATCACGTAGTTTTATTAAGGATATATGTTAGGTGTGTTAAAAAAAAAGTAATCAAAGTGATCCGAATTACTCGATCAAAACCCTAGGAAGGTGTTTGGATGTAAAATTATAGAGTGACTATTTTGAATGATTATAAATAAGAGATTCTGTTGAATGATATGAAGTTTTGAATTTTAATAATAGTTCGTTTGGATGTGGTTATTTGTAGATGAGTTGCATTTAATAGTTCAGTTGGATGATGGTTTTTGTAGAGGGGTTACAAATAATATAGCTCCTTTAAATGTGGTTAAAAATTGATGACAATTTTGAGGGGTTATAAATGAGTGGTTATATAAATGAATGATTAAATATAAATGATTAAAAACAAATGGCTATAAATAAATGATTATTTCGAGTGATTAAAAATTAATGATTATCTTTAATATTAGAAATAAGTAATTATTTTGAATATTTACAATAACTCGTTTGAATGTAATTGTTTAAAGAAGAGTTGTAAAAACCGATTTATAATAACTCGTTAGTTCCTTCCATCGAACACCCCCTAAATGTTAAATCGTATTTTACTTTACTTTTGATTGTGTTAGGTCAAAGAAAATGTGTGTAAACGTGTTGAGTTATTGTTTTTCAATTTATCAATTTTGTACTCGGTACAACTAAATTCACTCCAAATTAAGAACAATATCATATATATATATATAGACCATACACTTGGTAAGAATGTCAAGTTTTACTTTATTTTAAAAAAAAATGTAAATCTTAAGTAGATAATGTTGAAAGAGAGTTATGGGATTGTATTAGAACATAGGATAATAGACAAATTGAGTCCAATCATATGGAAAAGAGAGAGTGGGCGGATTAAACAAAAACAACAAAGCAAAGCAAAAAATAGGATAATACAGATTTAAATCATTGAACAAACACCATAAGCTATCCCCTCGAAAATCCCAAATACCCAAAACACAATCTTTAGAAAATCTCCTTTTACACGGAACAGAAAGCGACTTAATTTAAAATCAAATAAATAAATAAATAAAAATAATAAATTGCAACATCCCTTTGGTACGTCTTTGACCCGAGCGACAATATCTCAATTTGAATTTTTGTAATTCTGATTTTTTTTTATTATCAGAAAAGTAAAGAAGAGATCGGATAAGTCTTTTTGCAGTTGCCACAGATCGTAAATGTCATATCAAAGCGCAGCGTTTTACGTCTAATTTAAGTTGCCAATTAGCGTTACTAATCGCTTGTTTAGCGGGCATGTTAAGATCATTTGGATTAGAATTTATAATTTGAACTTATCTCTTTCGGCCTCAACGTTCTAATGACGCTATTGGCACATAAATGAAGTACATTTAGGACGCAATTAAATTATTATAAATAACATTTTTTAATAGCAGAGGAGATTATAGTGATTTATAAATAAATGATAGTTAAATATCGATTTTTATGATCGATGTTCTAATATTGAATTGCATTACCAACAAATCATGAAAACAACATGCCTTCAACCTTTTCGATATGAATGAGTAATTAAAATTGGCTAAATAACCAAATCTAATAATAACCTTCTCTATAAATATAGAAATTATATTTTTTTAATTTGTAATATCAAACCCACCTTTAAAAAGGCCTATATGCTTTTGAAGACTATTTCCACAGCTTGATATGAATCTTTTAACATTCTCACTTGCATCTTTTTCAAGAAAATTCTAAAATAAAACTATGACACATAAAAATGTTCTAAACCAAACATGTTTAATATTTAAATTTTCATGAATATATATATATATATATATATATATATATATATTATAGGTAGTAATTATAGATTCTTTTACTACTTTATACCACAACTTTTTTTTTGAAACGTATCTCATAACTTTTAAACTTGTAGATGATTGAACTTATGCATTAGAATAACTAAACTCAGTTTATCTCACATTTTTTTTGTTAGATTCCAAGTATAACTCGTAACTCATAAATATGCTTAACAAAAACAAGATAAATTATATAAAACTGAATTTAAACCTAAAATGCTTATATTGTCGGTAGATGCTAGTTGTTAACTAATGTAACATATCTAAAATATGTTTATTTTAATTTATTATTTTGTTTGTTTTTTTGAGTTGATTTAGACAAATTAAAAATTGACCAGCCTGAAAATGGAAAAAAAAAAAAAAACTAACTCAATTATTTCCATTAGGTTTTTTATAGAACCCCTAGGGTGTCTGGATGGCAGTTTTTAAAATGAGATTTTCGATCACTGACCAAAAAAATTACATCAAAACGAATTATTGTAATCACTTCATAACTGAGATTTTCAAAATGAAGTTTCCAATAAAGTTTTCGGATTAAAATAATAATTTAACTGATAATTTTTTTTTTTTTTAAATTTCATTGACATTATATATTTTATTTAAAAAATGAAAAATATAATTTTTCAAAAAATATCGAGTGTTATTAAAAAATTCCCATTCTTTTCTAAAATTTAATTAGAGGCTAAATTATCAAACATACCCTTAAACTATAGAATTTGTGTCAAATATGCTCTTGAATTTGAAAATTTCCAAAATTACCTTTGAACTTTGAAAAGTGTTTAAAAACACCTTTGTTAATTTTGAATGGAAACTATTAAAGTTCTTTTTTTTTTTAAAAAAAACCCTCAACTTTAAAAAAGTTTCAAAAACTCTCGACGTAAAAAAATGTTAAAAAACAAAATTTCCAATATAAATAATATTTATAATAAAATGTTAAAATTGTGTTTCAAATATCCTAAACATTTAATTGGAAAGGAAATTTTTTACCTTTATATTTTTAACCTATGAATAATTTTTTGCCTTCAAATATCCTA
>JBBMKA010000003.1:6055016-6086406 GCA_037833695.1 Sechiopsis laciniata | reverse complement strand
GGGGGGGGGGAAAACTTCTCTTTCTTTTTTTTTTTTTTTTTTTTTAATTAAGGGGGATGGGCAGGGGCCTAATTTTTGTACTATAGAGCAATTAGTAATATATCACCAGTCCCTCATATTTTCAGTAATAAAATTCTTAATTACCAATTTGTTTTTCCCTTTATTTTTTTTAAATTTTTAGTTTCATTACTGTTCTTAGTTTGGCCATTGAGATAAATCAGCATAACAACAATCTAAACTTCTTTTTCCTTTTTTTTTCGATAAACAATCTAAACTATTTAAAATCTTAGGTATCATAATTATTATTTTGAGAATAAAATTTTAATTTGGCTTATGTTGCTCTTTTTATTTGAATTTGGTTTATTTTAAAAATAATAAAACTTGATACATACTTCGTCCATACTGTTTGGGCAAATTAAATATGTCAAAAAAATGTCTTCAAACAAAGTGTAATTTATGTGTTTGTCTCCATTCCTTAGATTAGATAATTACCTTCATCTATTTAATTCATCTTAAAAAAAATAAAAAAATCACGTACTTACATAAATCGTAATATAGGAAATAATTGATGAGTTTCATCAAATAATATTGAATGATGTAATACTCCATAGAGTGTAGCCATCAATTTGGAAATAATATGGAATGATGTAATAATCCATAGTGGTAAGAAAATGTCATTGGTAACAAATAAACATCTTACTTCAAAATAAGTTGAATTTTAAAATGTTTGCAATATGTTTTAATATTATATTTTATATATTTATAATATGTTTTAATATTGAATGAGTCGGTGGCGCAGTTAGTTATTCTATTTGGCATTCATTCTTTTCAATTTAGTGTTTGTTGGTCCTTCAAACTCTGAGTAAATTGATGACATGTTCAAATCGTGGGCATAGGGTATTTCAAATATAGTATAATAAGAATTCAAAAATATTTTAAAGTTTTTAAAAAGTGACTATATTTATAATTGTGTTTTTGAAAAACTTGACAAATCTTATAAATTTATCAAAATAGACAGTATGTTCACGTACAAGACAAAAATACATAACTTTTTCTTACTTTTAAATTTTATATACTTACAATCAAGAATTAAATTCTTGATATACTAAAAAAAAAAAGAATCAAGTTCTTGATTTAAGAAGGAAAAATAAATTAATTCTACCTTTTAACCTATTTGATTCCTCATCTTTAAAAGAAACCTAATTGGTTCCCTGTTTGCCGTTAATCAAAGCAAACGGAGAGATGAACCATAACATTAATGAAAATTGAAACGCCACCGTTTCATAGCGTGGTTCAAAATGGCAAAATATGCGTAATTGGGTACTGAAAAAGGGCTCGAAAATTTGAATGTTTCATCTCTAAAGGAAAGCCCAACAGAAAAAGGTCGAATCCCGAATTAATGCAATTGAACAGATTCAGCATTAAATTCGAAAGAAACTGCTCAAATAAATAATAAAATCGTTTTGAATCGCAATAACAATAAATTAAAATATAACAATTTTGAGGGATTTATGGATCAATAATGCCATTGAAAACTGTAGCTATGTTACAATACCTAAATAACAACCGCATCGCAAAAATCAAGGCCGTCTTAAAAAGGGATAGAATTCACTGGAATTAGGCGGCTTAAAGAATATTAGGTAATTAGTTATAAATTTAATCTTCCTTAAAAAAAAAAAGGATAAAATTTCATTTTGCCGGTGAACTTGTTATTTATTATATTTTAGTTCCTTAAACTTTTCAAAATCTAATTTTAATTTTAAACTTCCAAATTTGTTTCAATTTCATCTATTTTGGTCTTTCAACTTTTAAAAATTTAATTTTAATATTTGTATTAAAAAAAGCTTGCATTGATTGTACTGAAAAAAAAAAATTTTAAGGTTATTAAGTTCAAGTCCCCCCACCTCCCACTCGTAATCTAAAAAAAAGTAAAGAAAAGAAAAAAAATTGAAGTTAATATTTATAGAAATTAGTTTAATAATGTGATTTTTTTTTAAGTACAAATTGAGGAGGAGACCACAAACCTTACACAGATGAAATTGAAAGCAAAATACCGATTATTGAGATCAAACCTGTGATCGTGGTGTTGAACTGAATTACCACCAAATAATAAAACCAACACACCAATGACTCTTTCAGTATGGAAAGAATTTTAATACAATCAAAGATAATATGTGAACATATTTTAAAATTTTAGAAAGAAAATTTTAAAGAAAAATTAACAAAATAAAAAATTATAAAGTTCAGTTTAAAGTTTCTTTTGAGAGTTTAAGATTGAAAAAAGAATAAACCTCAAAATTTAAAAAGTAAAATTAGACTTAGATTACAATGGAATAAATTTCAAAATTTAAAGAAAAAATTTAAAATTTTTGAAAGGGGAAGATAAAAATGAAATAAATGTCACAATTTAAGAATCAAAATAATATTTTATCTTTTAAAAAATTAATTTTGGTTTTGCTTTCCAAGAGTCAAAAAAGGTTTAGAGCAATAAGACGATTAAGGTATTAAGTGATTTTTTAAAACAATTAAGTCGAGAGACCAACAATTTCAAGTGGTAGACAAGGTTGTTTGGGAAATCGTTGGTGGTTTTTGAAAAGGCATTATACAGTTTTTTTTTTTTTTTTTTTTTTTTTTTTATGAAGAAAAGGTACTATACACTCACAAGGCCAATAGTACACATAATAATAGTATAAATAATTAAATATATTTAATGGGAAGAAATTATGGTTTAATAGAGAAAAATTATAAGGTAATAACAGTAGAGTAGGTGCAGTTTGTAAAAGCAGGTGGAATCCTTGACCTAAATATTGATTAACCAAATTTCCAATCAAATCTTTTGGGATCTTTTTAAGCACGATGCATATTATTTTAGTCAATTTATATGTCAACAAAAATAATATCTCAACTTATATAGTTTGATTATTTAATTCAAAATTATTGTTAGTTTTGACAAAAAAAAGTAACAGGTACAAAAAGTATAGATTTAGAATATAATTTATTTCAATTTGATTCAAATAATCTAACGTTAATTAATATATATAATCGATTCGTAGAATATATGTTCGTGTCTTAAACCAACAATGTTGTCTCTTGGAGGTGTGCTCCCTTTGACATCCCAAATTCGAGATTCGTGTAGAGATTAATTTTCTAAGTGATCCCCTTCCCATTTGCGGTCCTACGATTTATCCTTGTGTCATAGTGTAGGAACGGATTAATGATGTCTCGAATTAACTGGAGGTCATTAAAAAAAAGTCAGCACATTGCTAACTTCTTTGCTTTTGTTTGTTGGGGCCATTGTTCGTAGACTTGATCAACTTTAGCTAATGCATTATATGAAGTGTAAATGTTCCAACCTGTTCCCCTTCCATTGGAATAATATTCTTTTTCCCTTTACTTTTTTAGTTTTTTTTTTTAACAATACTTTTTTAATGTTCTTCAAAATGGTTATTATTTTTTTTAATAGCCTCAAATGGTTGATTTGATAAAACCCAATGTAATTTTTGTGAAAGAACTAAACTCTATCTTTTTTTTAGTTAAATAATAATTGTGGGTAAGATATTTGAATTCATAAATTTTAGATATTAAAATTATATTTTTGTCATTAAGTTATTGTTTTGGTTGTCCTTTAGGGGCAGTCGAATAGTTGAGAGACGACTCTAGACTCCAAAACATGTTTTCTTGAAGGATTCTTAGTATGAGAAGTTATTTATTTATTTTTTATTTTTTAAAAGAAGTTATTGTTGTGGTTCGTTAAATTTTGTCAACTTAAATTATCTGAATTGTATAAAAATAAAACTACCTTCTCTCCTTTTCCTAATTAATAGTCCCCTTATAATACCCTATATAGTGTTAGACTTCAAAAATGCATTGCCTCAATGCTTTTTTTTTTTTGGCTCTTATGTTGTCTTAGTAGACTTTTTTTTTTAAAACCCTTCACTTATCGATCTAATCCTAATTCAATTGGTTACGACATTTGTAGTTTCTAACAATCAAAAGTTCAAAATTTACTCCCCCTCCTTGAAAATACAAAAAAAAAAAAAAAAAAACGAAACGTAAGATTATGTTATTTTGTTGTTTCTTTGGGGGACATTTATTTTTAAGGAGTCAGGATGTTGAAAATACTGGAGGTTTATGATTTTAAATGTTTGAATTATAATGTATTCTGCATGAAAATTTATATGGATTTATGAGAATATTTAGAGATTCATATTTTTTTTAACAGATAGATACTCATATTTCTTTTGTTGGATTTCTACATAGTAATGCTATAATGATCTATCAATTCAAAAAGTACCTTTACTTTTTCGACAATTTATAAATTTATTTAATACATTTTTAGTGAATATGTCAATCTTGTATGAAAGTTATAATTTTTTACAAATTTTCTTAACATCTAAATACTGTAAAAGTGTGAAATAATAGTTGAAATGTACGTAACAAAACTTGGATTACCACAAATATATATATATATATATATATATATATGTATATATATATACACATACATATATGTATATGTATATGAATTATATTTATTATCAAAATATATATTGATCGAGTTCGAAAAAGTAAAATAAATAAAAATGTTCACTTCAAAATAAAAAATAAAGAAGAAAATTACGTAAAAGAAAAACTAGTTTTAAATAAAATGGAATGTGAAATAAATAAAATTGATAAGATATAAAAGTATCATGTTTTAAGAGGATATCCAAGATAGACTAAATGTTCGAACTTCGAAGTACGGGCATAGATACGGTGAGCATCTTCGAATTTTGAAATGAAGATATTTCTTTTAAAGAAAATAAAAATAAAAAGAAAAATAAAAAGAAAATTTATGAGGAGATTATTGGAAATTCAAATTAGATGAATGGGCCTGACATTGGTATTTGGAACTTGAGATCCACCATAATCTTAGGCTAACCATAATTGGGCTTTGGGCCCAAAATATTGAAATAAAGGCCCATGATTCAGTGAAAATAGGGATTATATGGATTCAGTTTGTTCTTCGAGTTCAGTTTTGCGAGGGTGATTGAGGAAGAAATCTTAAATCCTGCTAGCGACTTTCAGAGTAAGCGTTCGATTAAAATTGATTTCTATTTCGATTCATCTTATTGCTACTTGAATCTGTTGTTGTTCAATTGAAATTCTCTGTTTTTATCAAGTATTTTGCGATTTTCTTGTTTGGATGACCTAGGGCTTGCACTTGCGAATTTCTAGATCCGGTTTGGTGTAGTTTTAGATAGATCCTGATTGATGTAGATGAATTATGTTTCTGATTCAGTTAAGTTTCATGATAGAATCACGCTCTTGATTTTTCTTGAGCGGAATTGGGGAATTTGAGTAAATTTCATGTTCGATGATTCGTTTATTTGGCGTTTCTTCATGTAATTCCGGTAATTTATCAGGAAGAAATTAGAAATGAAGTTCATCATGGAGTTTGCTGAGGATTTGGTGTTGAGACTTATGGAGGATCCAAAAGAGAGGGATCGAAAATTCCGAGAGCATGTATATGCAGTGAAGGATCGGTGCCAAAAGACGAAGGAGATGTGGAGCCTTCCACTCCGTCCTTACGGATTTTGGACGTTCGAGCGCCACAATTCTCAGCTGCAGTGGGATGCACAAATTAGCCAGGTTGCTGGTCGAAGGGATCCTTATGATGATATGCTTCAGGACACCACCAACTAGTGATTTAGGAAGGTTCTGTTTCTAAACTTTGATTTGGTTTTGTTATTATACTGATTGGATCTCGAAACCTTTATTATTGATATTGAGTTAACTTTCTTGGGCTTAAATTTATATAATTGTGTGGGTCTAATGTCTCGTATCGTCTCGGAGTGTTTGGGGCAGGTAGATTTGAACCGTTGTTGGGGTAACAATTATCCATGGATAATGATAGGTTACCTATGTATTTTGCTGTAGAAAATGGTTAGGGGATAACCATTGTCTATATTTAGAGTGCAAAGAATCCTTAGGGGATAAGGGTAACCTTGGTTTGGGTTACAAATAATTGTTAGTGGTCAAGTGGGCCCGAGAGCTCAGAGGTGATGGGTTTAATCTATGAGAGCCACCTTCTTGGAAATTGATTTCCTATGGGTTTCATTGACATTCAAATGCAATAGGGTTGGACGGTATGTCCCGTGATATTAGTCGAGGTCTGCGCAAGCTGGCTCGGACAATTACGAATATATATATAAATTAAGAATGGTTAGAGGCAATCATTTTATAGCTAGGGGAAATCATTTTATATCTTTTGGGTGCAAATAATGGTCAGGGACAGGGTGAATCGTTTTATATGTTTGGGATGCAAATAATGGTCAGGGGTTGTTTTGTCTGTTGGTGCTTAAGATAGATCCCTTATGTTGTTCTTGAAATACTATGCAGAATACTTGCAAGAGCTCCGAAATTGCTGGTGGAAACTGGGTAGCTCGAGCAATGGTTTGAACGTTCATTTGTTGTTGTTTAACTTCATGTGCTGTGAGAGCACATTATGGTTTGTATTGTCAAACGAGATTTTGGTGCTGGAATAAACTTGCTTTTAAGATCATATGACGATATATTTCAATTTGCTGAACTTGAGCACATTGTTTTTTACTTAATCGTATGCGTTTTGCATCACTTATTATGTGTTCTCAACTGAAATTTCTTCTCGTAGTTACTATTATCAGTTTTGTTACGTTCTCAAAGAGTGGTGCAGTAGTTAAAGATTTGGCTTCTGAGGGTATGCTCCTCTCAAGGTTTTGGATTCAAGACTCACTTGTGACATTACTCCTTCGATATCTCTGATGCCTGGCTTAAGGGCGGGTGTGATTACCCTTGTTTCAACAAAAAATTATCAGTTTTGTTACGAATACTAATGAAGTATTTTCCTCTGGATGAATTCAAGTACCTTCTCTATTGAGGTTTGTTGAACTGTGAGACCTCAAAGAATTATACCGTCTTATGGTGCGTGGAATTTTTTTTTTCTTGAATAAATGGAAGGATTGAACTCATAACTTTTTAATTACTACTTAATTATCGAGTCATACAAGATTTATTGGGCCCCTATTGTGGAATGATTTCTTTTGTTCTTCCATTAATGAATTTTTCATTTGCAATATTATGTTTTCTATAAGTAAGCTTTTTTTTAAAGCTTCTTTTTAGTTAGTAATCAACTTCTAGAAATCGTTTTAAGATAATCTATTGAAATTTGTCATATATTGAAAACAGGACAAAGCTCAAAAAGTTTTACAAATTAAAAATGAAGCTTTGGCTTAGTGGAGTTAGTTGGTAACCATTTTGGTCCATGAACTCTGGAGCCTTTTCAATTTTTTAAAGTTATCTTTAATTTTGACATTTGTTCTTTTTAGTTGTGAACTTTTTAAAGTCAAATTTTAATCTAATTTTAGTCTCTTGAGATTTATTTTATTTTAATCTCTACATTAGAGACTAAAAAAAGGAACTTTGAGATTTATTTTAAGTCTTATTTTAGTCTTGATAAAATGAGAAAAATATTTTTTTAAATATTTAAACTTTTAAAAGTTTAATTTTAGTCTATTAACTTTGTAATTTGTTTCGATTCCATCCTTGAACTAAAAAAAAAAAAATTTAAATTGGTCTTTGTAATATTTTTATTCTTTAAAAAAAATTATCATCTTCTTTTATAAATTTTATAAATATGTTCACATTTTGTTTTTGTTTTGTAATAAAATTATTAATATTATTGAATAAATTTTGAGACTAATATTAAGTTTTTCTTAAAAGTTGACGATCTACAATTTTAAGGATGAAAATGATATTTTACTTTAAGTTAATTTAAATTGAAATTAGTTCATTAATCATGATAATTTTAGTACTTCTAAAATTTATGGAAGGAAGTAACTTGTTAAGAAAAAAAATATATACTTAAAACTTAAAAGATTAATTTAAAGCTTATTTTAACCCAAAAACTAAATTTAGATATTTGAAAGCTCATAAACCAAAATGAAGTTAAAACTCAAAATAGAGGACAAAAATAATATATAGGTTATTATGCAAAACATTTTTCCTTGCTCCATCAAAATGTATATTTCTTCACATTCGTGGGAATCCATTTGTTTTGTCTATCTCTCATGAAAATGAACCCATAAGTTCTGATATAAAGCCTCCCAGTTTTATTTTCGCTGGTTATATCTACTGAAACCAAGCATATCACATTTTGAAATCTCAGTTCACAGAACAATTTCCACATCAACAGCCATTCAAACTTATTTACAGCCTAAGGCTTCAAACTCTCGTATAATATCCAATTCCTCAACCATACAGTCCTTCAAACCTGATGTTTAAGTGATGACACTAAAAACCAGTCTCTATTTGGAAACTGAAACCGAATAATCCGAATCGGAATCCAAACCCGCTTTGTGCTCGGGTGGCGCTTGTTCAGGAGTAGGTGGAGGTGTTTGTTCCTTGTTCTTTGCCTCGCCCTGCTTAAAGGCCTCAGCGACCTCACTAACAGGAACTTGAAGAAAAAAGGCGACCACATAGTAGGCCTTCTGCCTCATATCTTTCCCCATCCAGTTGTATTTCTCGAGCAACTGCACGGCGGATGGCATGGCCATGTGTGCAAACTTGTGGAATGATGGACTCCGGTTGAGCCCTGCCGAAATCCTCACGACACATTGGTATAGGACGAACTGCTTGTACTCCTTTGCTGCATAATGATATGCTGAGCGCAGTCCTCCAGTTTGATACTTATTCAAAAGTTCTTGGCCAGTTCGAGCAGCTTTTTGGACCAAATGCTGCGTAATTTCAACGGCTTGTTTTGCTAGAGGAGGAGCACGTTTATCAAACTCATGTGTTGCTTTGCCAACCTGCAACACATTCCTCAAAAGAGTTTTAAAACGTTCTTTCATGAATCATTCATTCAAGACCCAATTAATAACCATTTTGCTTTTTGTTTTTTTGAAATTTAAATCCACAACAACTAATTCATCCTATGATTTTTCTTATATCTACCTCTTGCCCATGTTTATAAAAACCAAAACAAATTTTGAAGAAAAAAAGAAACTTCAAAAACTTGTTTTGATATTTAAAATTTGGTTATGACTCACATACTTCTTCGATGAAAGATGAAAATTTTTGTAAAAAATTTGACTGCAAATAAGCTTAAATTTCCAACACGAAAAATAAAAAATTAAGGTCCCATTTGATAACCATTTTATTTTTAAAATTTAAGCCTACAATAACTGCCTTACCGTAGGTTTTTTCTTACTTGGATATCTACCTTATCATATTTTAAGAAACCAAATCAAAATTTGGAAACAAAAAAAGTCCCTTTTAAATGTTTGTTTTTGTTTTTTAAATTTGGTTAGCATTCTCATACTTTCTTAAGAAAAGATGGATACATTGTAGGAAATATGGAGCCCAATTTAAGTAAAAATAAGCTTAAATTTGAAAATCCAAAAACAAAAAATCAAATGGGTAACAAATGAGGCCTAAATGGTTATCAAACAAGATTTTAATTTTTAGTCTTTGTCTTTTAAAATAAAAGTTTATTTTCACTTAAATTCTCTACTAAAGTTTCTAGCATTTGAATTTTAACCAAATTCAGTTTTATGAAGTTACTATTTAGTTTTTGAATTTTAATTTAATTTTTAAAATTAGGTAAAAATAAAATGGAGATATTAAAGTAAGAAAAACCTTGAAAAAAAAACAAAAATGGTTATGAAATGGGGCAAAATTTAATTTCCACTAATCTTATTCCGTGTGGTGAGGAAGGGAAGCCACTGTAACACTAAATATATCAAGAAGCTCAAATTCGGTAAGAACATTATGAAATATATGAATTCCAAATTTCAGAGACGCTATTTTAATTTCATTTCAAAAGAAACACAATTTCTCCAAATCTCATCATATAGAAAGCCGTAAAACTAATTCATCCTGTTAATCTAGATTGCAGATTTGTATTAAATCAAACATGAGGAATGCAAAAACATAATCAGCAACTCAGTAACCAACCAGATCCACATGAAACCGCACAATCGATGTCATATAAATCAATCTAAGAACCAATACCCTAAATACATCTAAGAAATTAATCTATACCTGTAATAAATACATTCGATTAAAAAAAAAAAAAAAAGGTAAAAAAATACCTTCTCGTCAAGAAAAACAAGAACATCATCGGGACCGATTCGGAGCTTCTCGTAAGCAGGCGCTACAACAGTGTTGACAGCGCTCTCCACAGTTTCAACCGCAGATCTCAGAGATCCAGAGTTCTGCTTCGCGTAAAGATACAGATTCGTAATACACGAAATCGTGTGAATCAAAGCGATCCGAACAAAACCTAGATGCTTCAAATCCACATTTCTGGTTTCGTTCTCCATCTGTAAATTCCGATCGATTAAAACCGAAATTTCTTTCAGATACAGAGAAAATCAAATCAAGAACAAAAGTTTCTTAGAAAATTGAAAGAGATTAACAATCTTACACTGACGTTTGTTTCCGAAATGAGCTCTGCTCCAGTGTTTCGTTTTCCGCTCTTACAGAAAATGACGATCAAAGCGGTTTTATAATTAATTTATATAGAGTCGTTTAGGTAATTTGCAGCGGTTCTGTTCGTTGGATTATCGTCTTTTAGCCACTCATCCAACGGTCAATGTAAAATACGCTAAAGGTGGGGTCCACGGTATGTGGTTTCGCGCTGAATTTTTTTTCCTTTGATGAATGGATTTCGTGAACAGACACGTGGCACTACACGACATGACATGCGGGATCCAAACCCTGTTTAACAATAATCCATGTTACTAACCAGGTTTATGTCATATTATATGTTGATATTCGAAAATGATTTGTCTCGATCAACGATAAATTTGTATTTATCGTACCCATTGTGCCTGTTAAATAGAGATATCGGTGTGATGTGAGTCACGTGGCTTCTAATAGAAACAAAGGGAGTGTGTTAGGGATAGGAGCGCACCTGAGGAGGGTCAGCCGACCAACGAGGATCGACTACCCAATCATCCTTCTATGGGTGAGTCCTCAGTAACTCATTCTCTTGAGTCGATATTCATTCGTCCGCTTTGGGTAGGGCAACTTCAATTCAGCATCTCTCGAGCTTTTCTTCAGCCTAATGAGCTACTTCATTGGGCCTTGTTGTGTTGACTCGAATGACTTATTGTTAGCTGAATTATACCCATAACTTTATAAATTTCATTTTACAACAAAAACAACACACTAAGAGATGTTTTGAGCTAGAAAACTGAGAGATTATATGAATGATGAAATTATAAAGAAAATATGAGAGAGAATGATTATTGAGAAGAATGATTATTTGTGTATGAAAAAGAAAATGATTATGAAAAAAATCGTTGCTTGTGTTTGAGTCCACGAGGAAAATTATAAATAAAATAAAATAATGAATTTGGAGAGATTGGAAAATGGTTATGAAGTGAATGAAAAATGATTAAGATAAGAATAAAAAAAAAATAGTTATGGGCTGAAAAAAGTAATTATGGAGAAATGTAATTATGAAGGGAATAATCGTGGTTGGCTCAGATAAAGGGAATAAAATGGTTATCAACATAATCATTCTCGTTCTCTTTGTCCATACACCTCTAAGATTACATAGATATACTACAAATATATAAGTATATAATATCTTCGATGACCTTCTAATATTTTAAAGGTATTTTTATGTAAATAAATCCTCACTATATTTTTGCAACATAAAAGAGTTAGGGATTAGTATTCAAAATTTCAATTGTGGTTGAATTAAAAAAAAAATCATGTAAATAGAACATTGACAAATTGTCTACTTTCACTAAATTTTGTATATTTATGTCCAAGATTTAAAATAGAAGAAACTGCATATTTATATTCTTACTATAGTACTATATAGATCATGTTAAAAATACGAATAATTTGCATCTATTTATGGATATAATCTTCCAAAAAAATGGTCAAAAGAGCATTAGCTCAGTGTTGTTCATTGTACATTCATAGTTCTCTTATCATTAGTTCTCGATTGTTGTAATTTCAAAAAAAAAAAAAAAACCATAAAAAAAAATCCAAAATTTTATAAATATTTATTATTTTTTAAAGTGACATATTTGTAGTTATTTTCTAAATTTAGTTTCCAAAAAAAAAAACTGCGCAAACCAATCTCGGCCTTATTATGCAGTAGCAGTTCAAAATGGGCTGTTAACAGAAAGCCCATCCTAATGATGTTCTCATCTCGTCGACGAAAGATGGACCATTGGGCCAGGCCCATTTTGGCATTGGGCTGCTCTGTGATTTAGAAAGAGGAAAAAGCCCATTAGCAGTTCTGTTCTTTTTTCATTCATGACAAGTCAATATTTGTCCATAACCTTTGATAATAATTCTTGAAAATATGTACGGATGGCATATTCACTTTTGGAGATATATTTATAAGTTTAGTTAAAATCTAACCATCAACAAATTGATGAATGCTTATAGGGGGAAAGAAAAAACAAAAAACCAACCAAATTGAATCGAATTAAACCGATAAAAATTCATCAGTTTGGTTTTTTAGAATAATATTAGATCATTCGATTTAATATTTTAGAAAATTGAAATATATGAATTATGTTCAATTTTTTTATGAAAGAAACAACATAAAAAATGAACGGAATTGAGTGTATAATAACTAAAAAAAATCAAAATATTGAATGAGATTCGAAGGAATAACTATTTTTTTTAGATTACAACAACTTGATGATGAGAGGATTCGAATCCATGATCATCTATTCAGGGGATTCGAACCCATGATCATCTAGTCATTAAGCATATACTGATATCGCTATGTTCTTACTCTGGATGGCAATTTGGATATTGTTGTTGAACTAATACAATATTGAATAATTGTGAAGATACTGGCGGTTTTATTGTTGTACTCTCTCAATTTTGAAATATCATGATTTAATATTTGAATTTCCACTCCCGATTGAAACATAACTCGTGATTTATTCAACGTGATATATATATTAAATATATTCAACGTGATTTTAAATACTTATCTATGTAGACATCTACTTAATTTATAACAAACAAAAACAACAGAAAGTTAAAATGTATATAAACTACAAAAAATAAAGAAACAAAAAAAGATTCAGATCAAAATAATCTTATATTTTCTGAAGTAGGCATATAATGCTAACAATATTTGAGAAAATAATTTCAGATAACAATATAAATCTATTCATAAAAGCTCGAATTAAATAGAAGACATATTACAAAGTACCGACTGTACTAAACTAGCTAAAATTTTAACTAATTGATAACAGTACATATTTACTATCTTATTGATATATTCTTTGGTAAATTAGATGTTTGACATTTTAATTGGAAGAAAATTAGAGTTTAGTTTGTATAATTACAAAAAAAATAAAATTTTATTCTTACCGTTTGAAAAAAAAAATTAGAATTTAATTTTTATGATTTTAAAAACTAAAATTTAATATTTATGATTGGATAGAATTTAAAATATAGTATTTTTAGCTCATAATCATCAACGAGTTAGGTAGTAGACACTCATCATTCATCATTCATGTAGAAACTCGTTGATGATTAAGAGCGATAAATACTATATTTTAAATTTTATCAAATTATAAAGACTAAATTCCAATTTTTTAAATCATAGAAACTAAATTTTTATTTTATTTTCAAACTATGGACTAAATTCTAGTTTTTTAAATTATAGATACTAAATTCTAATATTTACAATATATTCTTATATAGACATTTATGCTTATTAGAAAGAAATGAAATATATTATATTTGGAAAGGAAAATCTAAGAACCCCATTCGTTCCCTTTCTTAAGTTCTCTCTAATTCAATTCTTTTGCATAGTCCTCACTAATTCAATTTTTGAGAGCCAAATAACTATTGTCATGATTGGACTCGTCATTTTGAAGTTGAAATAGATTACCACTAAACAAAATAACCATCAAACCACTAATTTATTCGATAAAGTCTTTCGATTCTAAATAAGTGATGGATCAACATTAATTTACATCAAAAGAAATAAATCATTCGTCTTATTAAGGATTTGTGGTATAAACGGATAACCGTTCTAAAATTGGATAAGGAGGAATTTTTAAATTTTTTTTATATTTTGAGTAAATTTTCTATTTGGTTCTCAAATTTTAAAATCAACATTTTTATCCAAAATATCAATAATGCTTCATTTTATTCATATTATTTTAATTTATTTTTACTAAACAATCATATAACTCATATGTTAAAAATTAAAATTAATTTTAGTCATTAATAGTTTTATTAACTCAAATACTAAGAGTATGTTTGTTTTTTTGACATAAAAAGTGGTTTAAGGTTTAGGGTTTCTCCTCAAAAACCCCTCTTGTTTTTTTTTTTTGTAGTAAACAACCACGGTTAACCACTCTTCAACCCCTTTATCAAATCTTACATTAAATTTGATTAAACTTCACATCAAATTTATCACTCAACCACTATTAATTATAGAGATGTCTATTTTCCCCGCGGGAACCTGCCCTTAACGGGGCGAAGAACGGGGGAGAAAAAATTCTCGTTGGCTAAACGGGGCGAGAGACGGGGATTGTATTTCCCGTCGCTGATTTCTCGATCCCCGTCCCATTTATTTGTTTTTTTTAATATTTTTTTTTATTCTACCCCATTAATTTTCAAATAAATATATATTTGTTGGTGATATTATCTATGCATATAAATAATCTATTTTATGATTAACATTATAATTGGAACTTATAGATATTTTCTAAAAAAATATAATTTTTTATATATTTTGTGTTAAAAAATATATAAAAAATGAAAAAGAAAAAAAAAATAAATTGAAAAAAAATTCCTGCGGGGAACCCGATCCTGAGAAAAAAAGAGCATTTTTTTGGGAACGGAGATTGAATTTTATGGCGGGGACAGGGACGGGGAAGCCATTCCCCGTCTCCGCCCCACCCTGTAGACATCTCTAATTAACTACAATCTTCAAATAAGTAGTTGACTACTTCACTACTATTAACCTCAATCTCCAAACGAGTAGTTAACCATTTCATTATCTTCCACTCCACTATTTTCTACCAAAACAAACACACCCTAAAACTCTATTATAAAGATGTTTTATTTTAAAATATTGAAAATTTAAATTAAAAAAAAAGTCCAAACTTTAGGAATTAAAAAATTACTTTTGCAAACAAAAAAAAAGAGAGACAATAGGACAGCAGCATGGTTAGAAAGAAAGAAATGGGCCAACAAGACCAAAACTGTAGTGCAACTAGTAACAGTGAAATTACATACTCGAATCTCAGTTCCTTCAATATTGTTATATCAAAAAAGAAAAAAAAAAAAAAAGAAAAGAAAGAAAGAAATGGTAGGGCCAAAATAGGGCAGATAAATTGGTTATTATTGGAATTTGAAAAAATAAAGGACTATACCTTTTACGCTGTACCCAAGGAAATCCATCACATCAATAATAATAATAATAATAATAAAAAGCCTAAACTTTTGGCTTCCTGACCCATTTCCTCTTTCTATTGTATTTTCTTTTTCTTTTTTAAAATCCCCATAAAGCATCACTTGTTTTTTTTTTGTTTGCCAAAAAGTTACTTTAATGAGGTGGAAATTAATACAATAACGTCCCTCGTGGGTAAATGAACACCTGTACCTTAAGTAACAAGAAGATGTTTGAATGTGGAGTAAAAGTCAATTCGAGCAATTCCGATTATCCAATCTTAACTGTAACAATTGAATTGGTTTATAATTTTATTTAGGTTAAGTTAAGTTTTAATATCATTTTTGTTAGGTTGTTTTTAGAGCTGACCAATATTTGACTGGATCCAATTCTGAATTAAAGAATAATATATATATTAATTGTGTAGAAGAGAAATTAATTAATAAGATAAATTCTTAGTATATTGATAATTAGCATGTATTAATAAGATAAGTAATCTAAATTCAATCATGGTATCATCCATATATTATTTATTTGTTTATATATCTACAACATATGAATAGAGTTGTTATATAAAAGAAAAAAGAGATCAATTTGACATGCAAACCCAACCCAACCCAAATTCGAAAATATAGGATTTTGTTGGGTTGCTCTAATGCATATGGCCGGAGGGAATGACCAACCTAAAACTTTGATTTAATCCAAAAAATTTCTAACTCAATCCAACTCAGACTATGTAAACCCCTAATGTGTGGTTTGTAGAAAGGTTGAGAGAAGGGTTTGAATGGGGGGGGTTTGTATTTGAATTTTGTTAGATTTTGGTCTACAAACTTTTAAAAATCCAATCTAATCCATGCAATATATATATATGAAATAAATTCAATATTTATAATATTATACAAAATAATTCAATGATGTTAATAATTTGGTAGAAAATGCCTTTTTAATCTATAGATTTCGAGTTGAGTTTCCAATTTGATCAATATATTTCAAAATTGAACATTGTTATCCATGACACTTCAAATTCATTTTTAGTCTCTGAGATAATAAAATCGATAATTACATAACCTAATCTTGACTAAAACTGTCATTAGACCAATTTTAGTTATTTCTGTGAATTTAATTTTTAAAAGAAAATAAATATAAAAGTAAACTAAAAATACACACCAAGACTAAAAGTAAACATTATTAAAATGTCAAACGTAAAAATAATCAATTCTAATACTACATTGGCTTAGGCACTAAAAAAATATTTTTCTCAAATAATTTTAATACACATAAAAGTAAAATATGAACATATTTCTAAAATTTATAGAGAAATCGAATAATCTTTCTCAAGAAAAATAAACAAAAACTTATCATAAATCAATTTTAAACATTTTTGTGAAAGGAAATTAATATTGGATATTTGAAATTTTAAGAATCAAAATGGAAGCCAACTAGTATTAAGACCAAACCAACTACTATATGCATGTGTATGCACACATCAATGAAGAAGCACTTGAGATGAACAAAATCTTACTAAATTAGCTCTCGAGCTTTGTTTCTTTTTTTTTTTTGGATGTAAATGTCAATTTACTTAAATATAAAAGAATAAAAATGGTGGGTTAGAGGGGTAAATAGTCGATAAAAAGACACATAATAATAGATCACATATAATTTTCACATATTACACATTTTCTTCTTCTAACCAACGAAATTTTTTGTTTACATCTTCAGCATTCATCTTCCAATTTACCATGTGCTTCCCTTCAAATGTAACTATTTTTTTATTACAACATTAAGATTTAAAAACTTACCATCTTTAGATCAATAATATATGTCAATTATAGTTAGACTCGACCTACTCAATTCCTACCATATGACTAAATTTGAGTTCAAACTTTGCATGGATTATTGCTTTATCTAGGGCTTTACCATTTTGATATACATAAAATCAACCACCATTATTTATTTCGTAATTGAACAATACTTACGATAACAACTTAACATCTTATTGAAAACAAACAATTATTAACTAATTTACATAACAATTAATCTACTTTCCATGAGGTTTTGATCATTATCAATATTTTTTAGTCTCTTCATTCATCGAAATAACCTCTTCAATTCGAACCCACTGCATCATTTTCTTTCATCGACTAACCACCTGACACTCCAAAGGTTTCTTCATCTCAAGTGATAGCTTCAAACATTCCGACAAATTAACCGGTTTTGTCGAACATGGAAGCCATTTGAACTGTTGGAGAAAACCGGCTAGCCAAAGGTGCACAGTGGCTAAACCCAAGGCCCTTCCGGGGCATACCCTTCGCCCAGCTCCAAACGGCGCCAGTCTCAAGTCCGTGCCCATGATCGACATGTCGTCTTCAATGAACCGTTCGGGTCGGAATGTCCATGGGTCTTTCCATATGGATGGGTCGTGGGCTATGGCCCACATGTTGACCATTGCCGTGGTGCCAGCCGGGATTAAGACCTTGTCCACGTGGGCATCGTGGATTGCCAAACGGGCCCACGATAGTAACGGGCCTGGCGGGTGTAGACGAAGAACTTCCTTTACTATGGCTTGGAGGTAAGGAAGGTTGGGAATGTCGGAATCACTCACGTGCCGGTTGAACACTACGCACGTGTCAATCTCATTTTGAGCTTTGGCTTGGATTTCTGGGTGTAGTATCATCCTGGCCATGATCCATTCTAGGAGTATTGCAATGGTATCGGTTCCACGAAATATCATTTCCTGTTCAATATTTTCATTAAAATTAAAAGGAATTTTTCAATAATATGTAGATTTTTATGATAATAAAATATCTTTGAGATAGACAATATATATAGTAAAAATGGTCGAGATAAAGTTAATAATGATAAAACGTTTTGCCAACATAATAACTTGTATATTCCCGATGTGTTTGATCAACTATACAAAAATAATATATCAGTGAAAAATTTGAAACAATTAAAAAAGAAAACTACCATTTTGATGCTATGACGTCATTTTTATATAATCATTTAAACAGATTATCAAAAATATTTTATGATATCTTCTCTCAAATATTTAAATGCTTTTAAATAGTAAATCTTAATGTATCTGGTCTATAAATAATTTATGTCATTTTTTTGAAAACGAATTTATGTCCATTTGTAGACAAGGCCAATCTGCTTTTCTTATGCGGTCAATTAGCAATCATTTTTAAAAGAGATAGATACAAATTTTGATGATTATATCCGAATCTTGAAAAGCTTAAACTTTATTTGAAAAAATGAGGTACAAAAAGATATATTAATATACATATTTATTCTTTTAAAAAAAAGAGAGGAATATATGGACTGGGTGGGTCATATTAATTAGATGGAGGAAATAAGCTTCCTGACACGGCTCTCAGAACATATAAAATATATAATAATATTATCTTCTATAAAATATATATACTATAAATTTGTATGCATGAAAATATATATAATTTGTATGCATGAAAACATATATATATATACTATAAATTTGTATGCATGAAAATATATATGTATGCAACAAAAACATTTATCATTTGTCTATAATCAAAATAATGGATTGCCTGTTTCTTTCTTTATTTTATTCTAAATCATTTTCTTATTCAATAAATATCAGGCTTTAATATATGAATAGCAAATATTTTGTTAGTTAATAAAATAAATAAATTACTAATGGCTTAAGACATTCGATATGTTTATAAACGAATATGTAATCAAACAAATGAAAAAGAAAAAGAAAAAAAGTGAAGTTGATTTATAAAATGTAAAACTGATTTGAAAATTATAAATGAGTTGTGTTATTTATTCATTTATTTTATATATAGATGAATGTTTGAACCATTGAATTAAATTCATTTTCTCTAAATAGTTAATGATTTGTAAAGTATTTGTTGGATTACTGAGTAATCGCGAAAAAAAAAGTAAGCTTAAAATATTTGTTTGATCACTAAAATCTACACCTATGTTGATTTTTTTTATTGGTTAAATGAGCTTTTTGTTAATGGAAAACATCTTGTTTTAAAAAGATAAAGCTTGTCTAAAACCTCCTTTAAAATACATCACCTTGTCACTCAAGGAACTTGTCAGGACACCTAAACTCAAAGGAGAAAAGACTAAGAAATTATTTTCAATCATGATGTTTAAAAAAAAAAAAAAAAAATTGAATGACTAGAAATACAAAAGCTATCATGCAACTAGTATAATTTCATAAATACTAGACCAACAACAATATATCTCAATTAACATGAATATTTGTTTACGATGAAAAAACATTTAAATACTCCAACCTCTAAATGTTATTGAACTAAAAGAATTAAAAAAAAAAAAAAAAAAAAAACTGATTAGATCCATATCATAAGATCGCTAACTTTGATTATTAAAAAAAGTTTTAATATAAACTTCAAATTGTATAGATAGAAAGTTAGGTGATGAATTTAATTTATGATAACTATGTACCAAGAAATTAATTTTTTTTTTAAAGAATTACTTGACATTCAAATATTATAGGTCATGCGATATGTTTTGCGATAATAGTCACTAACATAAGTATCAGATAAAGAGAGAGAGGAGAATATGTTACCCATAAAACAGCGACCATATCTGAATCACTCAACTGATCCTCCTTTGGCAAAGTTAGCAAAGCACTAAGAAAGTCATTATTCACCTCATTTTTTACTCTTTTTCTCTCATCAACAATCTGACCGACAACCACATTAACCTTGCCCGCCAGTTCATGACACTTCCTTTTCACTCCACCAAAATCCAAAAACCTGACCGGAAAATAATCTTCCCAATTGAACATCCCTATCAATTCATACCCTTCTCTCACCATATCACTCAGCTCTTCTTTCTTTTCCCTTTCCAAATCACTCCCAAACACGCTCTCTATTATGTTCTTCAACGAATGCTTCTGCAGCACCTCTCTCAGCCTCACCCTCCCCTCCGCCGCCATACTCCCCGACACCTCCCCCTCCATTTCACTCCCTACCTCCCTCCGGAGCCCCTCCAGGTCGGAGATTCTCCGTGGAGAGAACATGTGGTTCGCAGCGATTCGTCGAAGATTGCGCCAATAGGCCCCATTAGGAGCGAAGCCGATGGCTCGCTCGAACATCATGAGCTGAGCTGATTGCTTCACTGGCCGGTCAGAGAAAGCTGTGCTGCAGAGAATCTGCTTGGCTGTGTCGGGGTGGCTGCTTATCACGACTCGGGTGGCGCCTAGGCTGAAGGACATGAGGCGAGTGGCTTTGAAGGAGTTAGCAATGGCTGCAAGATTACGGTGAGCGAGTGGCCCCATTTGCGGGAGCAACCCGAGGAGTGGCCAGCCAGAGGGACCAGGGAGGTTAGAGTGGTGGCGGTTTCGCCAGGCGAAGCCGCCCGGGATGAGCCAGAAGTTGAGAGAGAAGATGAGGAGAGAGCAAAAGAGGAAGTTGAGGAGGCTGAAAGAGAAAAGGAGTGAGATTATTGTGAGGGTGGCAAGAATAAGAAGCTTCATTTTTTTTTTTTTTTTTTGAAGTAGGAAGAGGTGTATTGGAGTGCATGGGGATTTAGGTGGAGAGTGGCTTATGTATATATACTACGTGGAAACTGATCATGGTTTATTTTCCTAACTCTAGTTAAGCTTTTGGGCATAGATTTGGATATAGATATTGTTCCTTATTTGCTATACTATACTTTAACAATTTAACATGTTCTTAAAGGTGGGTTATTAGAGACTTTACATTAGGATGATATTATCTACTTTAGACATAATTTTTTGTAATTTTTTGTTTTTTATTTCATCCAAAAAGGTTTCATAAACTAATAAAGATAAGATAAAGATAAGAAATGGTTGTCTTCACTTATATACACACGATCTTACGCGCACCTCGACTATTGTCGCGGGACATATTGCCTGACCCCACAACATTTGGATATCAAGTGAAATTGTAGGAAATTAATTTTTAGGTAAGAGGCTACCATGAATTAAATTTTTACCCCTCAATTCCTCATGATCCTCTTGAGCACTGAGCTAATCCATAATGTATAGGAGGTTAAAAACCTAATTTACAATTTACTCACCTCACTCATAGTTGAGCCAACACACAGGTGTGTACAAGGAGAAGAGAGAGCTGAAAGTCATTCCCAAAATACCCTTACAGAAGAAGAATTCGAATCCACCTGTAATAATTTGTCAAATTATAACATTGACCAAGCTTAAACCAACGATTGAGATACATTTACTCCAAAATTATAAATTTAAATCTCAGTACACGTGATATAATATTTAAAAAATAGATAAAATAGTTAAGGCATTCATATTCTCTAATCTTGTGTAATAGTTGCAAGTCCAACTAAATCCAACCACTAAATAAGGATTAACTACAATGATTTTGTACTTATGTTTAGTAGTTCAGAGCAAATTTCCAAATCTAAATTTCAGGAGAATAAAACAACAGAAGAAGTTTTGTAGTTTTTTTCGTGCAATATATTACCAACACATGTCAAATAATTATAACAAATATTAAATAAGGCTGAAAATGCTTAAATGACCATCAACAATTCAATTGGCTAGAGTTAAAGTTTCATACATTATTGAGAAAAGGTTTACAATCACACTAAACTAATTTGATATAAAAAATATTATGTGGATATGGAATAAAACTTAAAAAAAACATGTAACTTTATTATATTGAAAAGAAAAAAAGCAGAGCTCATATTGTGGAAAAGCAACTAGATAATGGAGACATACCACCATTTAATATAGCCAAGGCGAAACAAAAGGATGCCAGTTTTTGGAAAACCCAGAATTTACCTAATGTTGCATTGGATTAGGATGTTATAATAATTCAAAGCTGAAATGAACAAAAACAAAAGGTTTAAAAGCTTCAACTCATTGAATGGAGAATTGTTCATGTGACGTCATCATTTCTTCTTTTTGCAGCACAAGAATATTCATACATTGTTTTTTTCTTTAATCTCTGTATGGTTTCGTTTCTGTTCTCTCCATTTTCTTCTCTCTTTTTTTGTAAATTAAATCTTGTCGTTGTGTGATATGTGGATGAATTACATACTGAAGAATCTTGATCGACCCATAGCAATCAAAACATCTACCCTCTGTTTTTATTTGTTCAACTGAAGGAGCTAGTTTATATATATATATATTGTTTTTTTTTTTTATATTCATGATTGTCTAGGTCAGCTTGTGTGCACCTCGTCTAATGTCACAAAATATATTGTTTGACTCTACAACAATCAGATGTCAAGAAAACTCGTAGAAAATTAATTCATAAATATGATCACCATAAATTAAACTCATCACCTCTGAACTCCTTAAAGTACGACCTAATTTATATTGTAAGCTAAACAATCATTCCCAATTCCCAGTGGAAAGATTGCTCGTTCATCGGAGAAAAATAAAGGTCACTCGCTAACTTGAGCAAGAGTCATAGATCAAAGACATTGATAATAATTCTATGCATTATGCAGTAGAGTTTAATCTTCACCTACACCAACTGTAATGTTACATCTTAAAAATGCCAAAAGGAAACTAAAGTTTTCCTCACACAAACATTTTTAATGAGATAAGACTAGTAAAGTTGCAATTAATTTTCAAAACAAATAATAATAATAATCAATAGTGGAGAACTTTTAGTACATGCCCTCTCAGAAATGAATCATGGTGACTAATCTAAATCTCCTAATAAATTAATGACCACATATATATATATATATACATATATATATATATATAAAGAAATGTCTAGTTGTCATACCTTTCTACGCATGAATTGGTGTACAGTAGCCTGACATAAAAGGCCGGCGGCTGCTCCAGTCATCTTTCATCTATTGATAACAAGAGAAATCGATAATAGGAAGATAATGACATGAAAATGAGAGAATCTGACCAATAAACGATGGAAATGTCCATCATCCCAAAATCACCTTTTTTCACTTTTACCTCAAATGGGCAACGGGCGGCGCTTCATCGATAACCGGATAAGATTCACATTTTTTTTTGTATCCGTGAGTATCCAGACCAATTTACATGCAACTTAACTATTCTCTTGAGATATACTGTCTGATCCTACAACAAATGAATGTCAAAAAAATTTATAGGAAATTATTTCTTAAGTACCTAGATATTCATGGATTGAACACATTCCCTCTTAATTATTTATAACACTCTTGACTACCAAGTAACTCCATAATAGTTGGATAAGATTCACAGATGACTGGATACAGCAAACCAATAATAATTTAGTTATCAAACTTAACTGCAACCATTCAACCTATTAAATTGTATGAGCTTAACTAAAAGCATACTTTATGCTAAAAACTAAGAGTTAGAGGTTCGAGTTCTTGAATCTATATATAACACGTAAGTAACAATAATGATAGGTCAAAATATTATTTTAGTCGAATGTACTTTGAGATTCTATTTTTACATCTAAACTTTAAAGTGTCCAATTTTAGTTCACGTACTTTAAACAAAAAACTTAAGTTGGTCTCTATTTTGGCATCTAATAGTAATCAAAATTGGTTTAATAATATTATATTAATATTTTCCATACAAACAGGAACAAAATATAAATATACTTCTAAAATTTCGAGGAGTTTCACTTGACAAAAAAGGTTTGGCAAGAAAACGGCTTTAATTAGTAAGCTAATGCGCAACGGCTTTAGTGCTAGCGCGCTCAGCCATTGCTTGTTGGGTTCAGAAGTGAAAAAAGAAGCTTGTTGCTGGCCTTAGGTTCCTTTCCTTGCTTTCTCAAGTACTCTATGTTTTATCAAGCAACTCGACCCATAGGTTCTGGAGCTTCCCCACTTTACCGAGTTTAAGCTTGTTGTAGATTCATAGTAAAGGAGATATTGAATTAATAGCGTGATAAATAAAGGAGCTTAAAGCAACTTTTCCGAGTTTTCATAATTTTATTTTAAGTTACCAATTTCTCTTTTTTCTTCATTTTTGGATAACCCAAGTATTTATTATTAAAGAATATAAAAATAGGAAACGGGAACATATATGACAGCAACTCATGTACTGGAATCAACTATGATTTCCATTAATGCACACGATTCAACACTAATTCGTAATGAGAAACCTAAAAGAGAAATTTCCAGTCAAGGACCAAGGTTAACTATTTTACAAGGATGAATTTACCAGTCAAATCCAAAAGATTATGTAACGGCTTGATGACACCTCGGCCCACATTTAATACATCATGTCATACAAATGCTCTGTGGCAGTGCCCCTTTTTACCCCACTCACTGATGAGTAATAATAGACAAATCCAGCAAAAAGAAGAGTTTCGCCGACAAGAGCACCCAACATATTTTAATTGTCAGCAGTCCATCCACAAAGCATCCCCCATTATTGGGGCCTATAAATCCACACTCCATATCATTTTGTTTTTTTTTTTTTGAAAATCAAAAAATCGAAACTCGTTTCGCTATATTCAGGATAACTACGTTCATTCCTAGACTAGATAACAGGAGACATGGAAAGAATGGATATACGGAAAATCTCTACAAATTAATGTGAAAAATGAATTCAAACCTGAAACCTTGAGGAGGGTTATGAAGTCCAAGTCTTCGACCATCAAGCCACTCTTTCGGGACCACACTGCATATCATATTAGAACAAAAGAGCACCAATAGTACAAACTTGGATGTGACAAACAAGACGCGTGGCTTCCTCTACTTGGGTTTCAATTATATAAAAAAAGGATCTTTCAATTTGGGAGGATGACGATTCTACTTCGCTCAAAGCAGGGAATATAAAACCTCCCACTTACTTCCACATTCGCTGGCGTGCTAAATAAGTTGTGGTTTTCCTGCCTAATGATTAAAAATTTAGGACAAAGACCCCCAATTAGAACTTGACTAACAGGAAATCAACAAATGATTTGTTTAGAACACAAGTGCTAAGCCAAATTGTTTTTGTACTACATAACAAATTCTCTAGTACACTCTTCTTTAGAAGAATTCCCTCCTGCAACAGAGAAATAAAGCCGGCATTTTCGGAATGCTGGCTAACTTTTAAATTAGAATAATATCGATTAAATTATGTTAAATCACCAATCAACTCAAAAAGTTAGAATGCTCATCAAGTGAAAATCAATATTAATTGGAGCTGAAACGACTTGACAAAGATTTGAACTTAAAACTTCCTACTCTAATGCCATGTTAAATTATATTAAATTACCAATTAACTCAAGAGCTTACGTTGATGGGTTGGAATAAATTTAATTATATCAACCAACAATATCTCCATTCCAATCTTTCTTTTGTCTACTAACCAAGTCGCTACACCAACCCTTAGAGATTCAAACCTGTATCCTCATAGTTACTAGGTCGTACATGATTCTTTTGAAACTATGCTTGTTTTGGTTGTTACCTGTTACTTTCTTTCCATGAGAACTCTTTCCACTAATAGCAATGTTTTTAAACTAAACTTAAACGCAGCAGCCAAACTAATTCTGTTGTTCATCAGCCCTAATGACAAACGAGAATAATAAAAATACAGTCCTAACTGCTTATAACCTATGGCCACGACCATTAGGCCCACAGATAAGGGAAAGGCAAGCTAAGATAAGAATGTGCATGGTAACAGCCTACGATGTCTCCCGTTGCCTGGTCTAGGGACGGACGTAATTACCCTGAATCTAATAAAGTGAAGCTTCAATTTCTGAGTTTCCATTAAAAACTAAGTAATAAGATCCTCTATCTTAGTATAATGTAAAATACAGTTAGAAAAACAAAAGGAAAACGTTGCTTTCGGAAGATAAGAACATCAAAGTGCCAGCCACATGTATGGGACCACCCAAGAAAAAACAAGCATTTAATAAATTAAAAAGATTGCTTAATCCAGAACTTATATTTTTCATTGTGAAGGAAAAATATGTCGTGCAAAAGAATCACAATAAAATAAGCTTAATGGCCACTGCTTAATAGCCAAAAAGCTTCTGTTCACCACTTTTTCTTTATTAGATCTCTTTTTAAGTAATCTAGATACGTCCAAAAGGTGTGAATTTTGAAGCATATGGAAATGTTTTATTCCCATATCGTATAAATAAAGTAATTAGAAGAAATCTTAAGAATAAGAATAATCGTTCAGTTAATTATACACGAAGATTTTTATATATAACTAATGACATTAAGGAATATGGAACAAACACCATGTCTGCATATCATAAAAGCTTGCACATTTGTTTTTCAGAATATTCTAGCTTAGTTCAGACATTGGAGAAAACAATAGCTTGGCTTGTAAATCTGCAAAAGAATCCATTACCTGTTTAATCTAATGTTCTTAAAACTAAAATCACACAGAATCAATTCGACAGATATTGAAATCAAATCTAAACTTTCTGGATAAGCAGCAGTAATCACATATTGCTATTTGCCAAGAATAAAAGGCAAAATCCTCGAACCATCATAGAGTGGCTTAATGGTCAAGAGAGTCTTAAAAAGCTTGGAGGTAGTTCAATCTATGGTAGTCACTTATCTAAAAATTAATTTCCTATGAGTTTTCTTAACATCCAAATGTTATAGAATTATGCGGTATGTTCCTTGACGTTAGTCGAGATAGGAGCAAGCTGACCCAGACAATCACAGATATCAAAAGAAAAGAAAAAAATAGGCAAAATCCTCTTCATTATACGCCCATAAGGGAGGGGGGACACAACAAAACTAGAACCAACAATCACAGTCTCAATCACTAGTTAGGCAGGGCCGCAGAAAGTATAAGTTGCAGACAAACTTCAACAAGAAAAATATGACAGAAAGTAGTGCATCCTATCGAGTACAGCTTCCAGCGAACTGACTACCATCAATGTGGGGCCACTAGAAATATACCTCCACAACCTATTCTTAAAAATGGGTGAATCTATATTCTAAAAAAACAATCAGTGAATCTATGAATGAAAGTAGGAAAAAATGAAGTTTCATATCGTATATAGCATATAGCATAAATAATGCTATCTTGTTATTTAAATAATATTTATAAATAGTAGCCTTTTATCATTACTATTATATTCTAAATATTTTTCCTGGTCGTTATTTTCATTCCACATTCTACATGTAATTAATACTAATATGTATCCTCTTTTTTTTTGAAACGATCAGAATATCATTAAGGAGAAAGCAAATCAGTGCGAACACGCTCTAATATCACCACATAGGCAATCTCTGGGAGAAGATTTCCCCAACTCAAAACCTCAGTCAGATCCAGTCCAATTGGAGAGTCCGAATAACAACACAAAAAAGAGCTCCAAGACAAATAGGGTTTAGCAAGTAAATCAGCAACACGATTACAATCTCGCCTACAGAAGTCAAGGGAAATACTCCTAAACCTAGGAATCAGATCCCGAATATCAGCAATGACAATTCTTTTTAATGACTACATGTAATTTTTTGTAATGACCATCTGTGTACGCGCACATAATCAATTGTTCTCTGGATCCATTATTTAACCATTTTGATTATGCATAGAAGTTTCCTTAAGACTTTTTTTTTTTTTGGAATAAAAAACAAATTCAGTCATAAATGAAAGTGATAAATGAAAGATGAGGAGTTAAATTCTAAGCACCAAAAGGTAATTACATTAAAGACCTCCAATTAGAGATAAAAAGGGATAAGCTATAAAGACTAAAAGGTTGAACAGTTCTACCCAACCAAAAATCTGAAGAAAGAGCATATTTATAAAGCGACCAAAAGAAGAATATACATCCTTAAATATTTTGCCGTTTCTTTCTAGGCAAAGATGCCACAAGAATGCACCTTTAGGATAAGCAAGCTACAAGCAACACATAAGCAACCTAGCGCTATAATTAGCAACGCCCATCAACCAGATTATAATCAAAGATATTGATGTTTATTCACTAATCGTAAATACTAAATAAGATCATTCATCTTGAGAGAGAAGCCAGTAAATTCATTTGTTCATGTGTCCATTCATTGACAGGATAGATACTAGCGGTAACAAGCAGGTTCCAATATTCTTTCTGTTCTTAGGGAGGGGGTGCTTGTTTGTTGAATTTATGGAGGATTTAAAATGAGTATTTACTAATTACTCCTGAAAAAATCGCATCCAAACTAGTTATTGTAACTAATCAAAACAATTCCTCATTTTTTCTACTAAAACTAACTTTCCATTTCTAACAACTCATTTATAGTTGTTCATTTCTAATTACTCAAAATAACACCTCATTTCTAACCACTCATTTGTAATCATTCATTTTTAACTACTCAAAATAACTCATTTTTTAACCACTCATTTCAATTCCACATCCAAACAAACTATTGTCACTATCTCCTCTACAAAAAAAATCACATCCAAACGAATTTTTTGCTGTAAATTTCAATTTCTAACCACTCAAAATAACTCCTCAAACTAACTTCTCATCCAAACACCTCATTATTGTCCCCAAGTCGTTGCATTTTACTGGGGTCTCCAAGGTATGCTTCTTTGGATTTTCTTAAATTCAAAATCCACAAGTGAGCTTAATGATAAAATCTCTTGATGTCTCTCTAGTCCATGCCTTGAGACGGATGCGGGTGCTCCTGAGTATGTAGTGAAGTGAAGTTCTGATTCCCAATTAAAAAGAAAACTATTATAAACTAACTATTCACCAATTAGGTCAGTCTTGAACCTGGACATCTGGAATGGGAACTTTTGCATCTAAAGCTAGTGCAACAACTAGAAACTTCCCCTTGTCCATATCCTTCTTTTCATTCCTTCTTTATGCTTTTTTTTTCCCTTTTTGAGAGGGGAAAGGATCATGATATGTCAATTTCAATCAAGAATATGAAAATCATAAAGCAGAAGCTCAGAAAAAAAAAAAATGAAAAAAATTTTAAAATCAAGAAGATGGCTAGAATATGCTATAAGGATCCCCAATTGCATTCCACGATAGACCATTGATTAGCATATTCAATGACAAGAAAGAGCATTAAAACTAAAAGGAATTTTTGGTTAACAACTTACAAAAAGAATAAATCGCACAGACGAGTCCAGATAGATGCAGAGCAACGACAATGCACGAATACAATAATTAAAGACACCAAAACCTTTGAATTAAATAAGAACACAATTCCAACGCACCTGCGCTGCACCAATGGCTTTTATTTCACCCAGAGTTGCTATCATTTTCTTTCACATGATTAAGCGCTGATTCCGATTCACTGTTCGAAATTAACAATCGGTAAGCGGAAGAAGATTTTGATGCAGGTAGGTTAGAGAATCGTACTCGAATCATGCTCGATTTGAATTTAAATTCCTAACATATAATAAGGATCATGCTACAGAATCATACTCGAATTGAAACATATATGAACGATCAAAGAATAAGAACATCGGCATTGAGAGAGTACAATACCAGTTAGCAGGATTTCTCACAAGTTCCGCTCCAATCAATGTGTTGTGAAACTAAAAAAGAAATCCGAAGCTAATAGTTGAATCTTTTTTTCATTTGTATGAAATTCTACCACGGACAAGAATCAACAAGATGTATTGAGATATACCTTGAACGATTGATTGTCCTCTGATTAATTGAGAGTCTCTAAATAAATTCGAATTAAACTCTATCTCTGATGTTTTTTTTGTTTTCGCCTCGTAGAATAAAATCGTGCTCTTTCTCTGTCCTGTGGATTAACTAACACTCAACTACTTAAATTTTTGGGTTGTTTCTTTTCTTACGTTTATTTTATCTTCGATTCGTTGGCCAATTGCCGTTTTCTTAACCAGGTGGAACCAGAACGCGCGAAGGGGAAAAGAAGTTTCACAATTTCACAAGTTCACAATTGTTTCGAGTGTCTTTTTTCTTTTCTTTTAATTTTTTTCTGTGAGTTATGCACAGATTTAAACCAGCAATCCGATTGATAAATTTAGTTTCTTTTGAGTTCGATGGTAAATATTATTTTTTTTAATTTTTTTTTTAGTCCTATGATAAATTTAGTTTAATAATAAGTTCGATGATAAATTTAGTTTAATAATTTATTTATTTTTGAATTATAAGTGATAGAATTGAACTGGTAAGCTGTTTTTTTAAATTAACCAGTTGTTTGACAACTATTATTTTTTATTTTTAAAATTTAAGTCTACCACTATTAATTCAACAATTAATTCTCATAACTTTAATGTTTACATTTTATTTATGATTTTAAAAATTAAACTAAAATTTGAAAGCTAAAAAATAGCTTTTTGTTTGATTTATAAAATTTAATTAGAATTTACATATTTGAAAGATAAAATCATGCGTGAAGAATTTAAATAAATACAAACTTTAATTTTAAAAAACCAAATCATTATCAAACGACAATAAATTATACATTATCTAATTTTGTATTTGTGATTGCTTAACATTTTTCTAATTAGTCTCTCCAATTATGATTAAATTTGCAATATATAAATAAATTAATAAATATATATATTACAATTTTTCTGAACTACAAAAACAACAACAGCATCAACTTTTCTCCTATACATTTTATATACATATTGTATCTTCCCTCAAAGAATGTTATTATTGTTTGTTTGTGAAATTAGACAACGGTTAGCTTCAAACAGACGGGAAATTGGAAAACGGGGGTTGTTTTTTAAAACATTTACAAGAAAGGGGTTGATTTGAAATTATTTACAAAATAAGGGTACAAAATTTGTATTATATGGAAGTGGATGAATTGGCACCTACAGCTCTGAAACTGCCATGACGACTCTGACCCACACTGAAATTTTTTTTTATATATACATTAATAATTCAGTTTCAAATTGAAAATAAACTTAGTTTTTCTTAGTTCAAAGTTTTTATTTTTTTATGCTTTTCAAAAAAAAAAAGTTTAACGTTTTTTGTTTTTTTAAGATATGTTAAAAACAATTACAACAAAAGATATTCTAAGTATTGTATTAATATATACCTACATTTTTCTTATAATCATATACTTTAAATAAAAATCTTAATTTCATACAAAAATATAAAAATAATAAATAAATTTCAT
>JBBMKA010000003.1:6036537-6054916 GCA_037833695.1 Sechiopsis laciniata | reverse complement strand
AAATACCCCCGACTTAAAAAAACATTAAAAATATCATCGTCAATAACTTTTAGATTAAAAATATTACACTTTTATTTTAATAGTATTCTTGATCTCATAAAAACTTTTTAAGAAATAATCTTACTAAAAAAGGTTTTTTTTTTCTCTATACATATGCATTTTTTCCATAAAAACTAATGAAAATAAATATATTATTAACCTTTGAATAGCAATGACCAAACAAGTTCCAAATCAAAATCTATAATCATAATCATTATCTATAACTCTTCAAAGCCAAAAAAGACAAAAAAATAAAAACTAAACAAACTTAGGTTACTATTTGGTTTTTTGTTTTTCTGTTTTTAAAATTAAAGTTTATTTTTTCTCTAATTCTTTACAAAAAGTTTCATATTCTCCTAGAAGGAGGTGAATCCTAACCAACAAAAACCATAACAAGCTTTTGGAAGCTAAAGTTTTTAGTTGCCACATTTTGATATAATTTTTAAAAACGTATATAAGATGTAGATATAAAAGTAAGAAAACTCAATAAAGTGCTTGTTGTATGCTCAGGTTGAATTTTGAAACATATACCAATATTTTGAAGTAGAGATTTGTTCAAATATTCAAGATCTAAAGATAATTTTTTTTTTTTTTTTTATCGATTTAGCCTTAATTTATTTAAATAATTGAGTTACTTATTTGTAATTTGAAACAAATCAATTGACAATGAGTGGGCGGTTTTCATCCAAATTTAACATCGTCGATAACTTTTGGATAAAAAATATTACACTTTTGTTTAAGAGTGTCAATATTGAACCCTTAAAAATAAATAAATATGTTGTTGGCATGAATTTTGGTACATAAATGAATATTTTAAGGTAGAAATTTCTTCAATTATTCATAAGCTATAAATACAGAAGTAAAATTTGTATTTTACGAACACAATCAAATATCTATAGTATTATTGAAACCAAACTTTAACATTTTCATCATTATTTAATGTTTTTTAAGATTAAGGGTGTTTTTGAAATATCTTACAAGTTTAGGGATGTTTTTTAAATCAAACTTTAATAGTTTCCATCTACCTTTAACGGTGAGGGCATTTTTAAAATTTTTGTTAAAGTTCAAAGGCAATTTTAAGACTTTTCAAAATTTGAGAGCATTTTTTATACAAATACCATAATATAGGGGTATTTTCTATAATTTAACCTAATTTTAAGTTTACTAAAACAATAATGTCTAAATTTTAACATTTGAGAGTTTAAAGACTAAAATAAAATAAGTTTGGAGATCAAAATGATATTTTAAATTCAAAATAAAGAAAGAGAATAAAACTAAAATGTTTAGATATTATTTTCTAAGTTTGTTCCATTCTTGTTTTTGTACTTTTCAAATGTCTATTTTTTAAATTATTATTATTGATATATTGTCTTTACACAAAATATCAGCTAGTCAAATGACTTGAAATCATACTCGTACATACTAGTAGTAGTACATATACGCTAAGTCTTGTCAATAATTTGTTTTAAAAAATAAGGATCAAAATGGTTAACTAAAATAGACATTTTGTTATAAATCTAGATTGAATTACAAGTTTAGTTTCCAAATTTTCATATTTGTGTCAATTCGTTTCTTAAACTTTAAAAAGTGCAATAGATAAAACAACTAATAAGTTCATAATTTTCAATTTTGTGCTTAATATGTCTATAGCATACATAGCATTTTTTAGAATTAACTAATCAATAGGTTAAATTTTCAACTGTCTAGTATGTGAATATTAAAAAACATTGAATATGTCATAGACAAAACAAAAAACTTAAAATTAAAAAAAAAAACAAAAACAAAAAACAAACAGATGAGTACAAAATTGAAAATTTAAAGATCTATTAGACATTTAAAAGTTTAGAGACTAAATATAAACAAATATGAAAGTTCAAAAATCTATTAGACACATTTTTAAGTTGAAGAATCAAATAGACCCATTTTTTTAAGCTAAAAGTTCAATGACCAACATATTCATGAACCAGAATGTAATAAATTTGAAAGTTGGAGAAAATAAAATTAGTTTACACCCAATTAAAAAAACAATAATGGTTATTTTGTATTAGAACATCCCACTCCCACCTCTCACAGAAAGTAGGTAGTAATACTAATTTTACCAATGGGATATTTTTATATTGGACAAATAATAATCGTTAATCATATAAAATCAAGCAAGAAACCGCCCATTTTGAATCAAACTTCTCAACATTAGGAAAATGGTGGCCCATTCTTGTGCTAAAGAATGAGCAAAGGGAAGAGATAGAAACCTTTCGAGCCTATTGAACAAGTTTAAGAAAGATCAAGAGGGGCGAAGTTGCTCGACCAATAGAGAGGAGTGAAGTGACTCGATCATAAGGTAAAAGAGAAAACATTATGTCGATAGGAAGAAATAAAAAGCTACTCGACTGAAGTAACGAAAGAAAGACAACAAAACTCTCAAAAGTTCCGAAGGACCACGATTCTAAAAAAGAAGAAAGGATAGAGGATAGGAGACTCGAGGAGCATAGTAGCCTCCATTGTACCACTAGTGCCACAAATGTTTCTCTTTGTTGTTTGAAAGGGTACCACAAATGCTTTTGGTGGTCTTATATTGGCACTTTTTTTTTTTTTAATTCAATAACATTGGGGGTTGAAAATTTCTAACATGTAATCGCTTAATTACTAAATTGTGCATGATTCTACTGAAGCTATGCTCATTTTGACTGATTTTATTGGCACTTACTATAATGGAGTGGGGTGAAGTCTTAACAAGATAGTTGTAAGGGTACACGTGGCTGGATGAATCATATATATGACTATGAGGAGGATTGAAGCATAGAAGCAATTCATAATAGTATCTACAATAGCTCAACAGATAAAAGTATTTGTTCTGACCAAAAGATCATGAGTTCAAATCTTCCACCCTCAACTATTAATACTAATAAATTTATATTAATACAAGTTAGACACTCAAACTTCTGAAGGTCATAGGTTTTTTTTCCTCCTTCAAAGCTAATAAGAGTAACAAAACTATAATTTTTAAATGACATAGCAAGGAAAGTAATAGATTAGATGATGTTGCATTCTAAGTTCCCTCAAAACTAATATTATAAAAATAAACAAGCAAAAATAATAATGTTTAATTTTTTTAACCATGTTGTTGAGAAATGGATAAATGAAGTTAATGTTCTATAACAGAACTGCTGACAGATTTTTTTAAGTGGTGTGACAATTACTCTACCTGAAATCTAATGCCAAAAGAAGGTCGTAAGAAGGCATGTCTTCTATCCGCAAAACATCCTCCATTAAAAGTTCTTTCTCCAACTGAGCTCTTGTGGACTTCAATACATCCTACAACAAATGTATAGTTCGATTATTCATTTTTATCGGTTCGTTTATGTTATCCCTATCTTTAATAATGAGGTGATTAGAGCAAGAATGATGAGAATGATTATGGGGAATCGTTCTTTCACCTACTTTTGAGCCACCGAAAATCATTTCCTCATAATCACGTTTTAATTTCTGCGTAACCCCTTTTTCATTCTCCCCATACTATTTTTTCTTCTTATAATTATTATTTTCACCCCATACACAAGTAGCGGTTCTCTTCATAATCGTTCTCTTCACTCAAACGCAGATAACCATTTTCCCCGATAATCATACTCCCCTTAATTCTCATCCTCCTCGTAATCATTCACATACTTCTTGCTCCAAACACCCCTAAATGAGTAGATTTCACTTCCATTTTTGTTTTACTTTGAACATCAAAGAGATTTTATTTACATTTCTTTTTATAACGACCAGAGTAAATGCGAGTTACTTTCTTGCGGTGGAGATTTGAACTCATGACCTTTTGACTTAGTGTCTTATAAATCATGTCACTGGTTTTTTTTTTTTCTATTTTTGATAGCACAAAATCGTGAAGAAGATAAACGTGGCTGCAGTTTGTTCTTGCTTAAAAGGACCTAATTACGTGCTAAAACGTTAAATGGCCAAAAATACTAGTAAAATTCATTTCACTTACATTGAACTCCATGTAGGTAGCATTTCTCTCCTGCCATTGTTTGTCCATAACCACGAAGGCCACGCAGTAAAGCAAGTCAAATGCCCACTCATTCTCTGTTATCAGAAAATATCATTCAAAGTGTAATTATACTATTCTCACGGGACAACCGGTTGTCCCTAATACATTTGGTTGTAAAAATAACTAAAAAAAAATTAACTCCTAAATAGATAACTACCATAAATTGAATTTATTCCCTCTAAGCTCTTTATGATACACCATTCAAACTTTATATGTTCCAAGATTAAGTTTAGAGATTTACCTGACAAAATCTGAAGAAATACTGATCTGATAAAAGTCTTTGGTTTTGCTGCATTTGAAAAGGTGAGCTTTCTCAGTTCTCTTTCCAAGAATATGAAAGTTAACCTATCAAAATGCAATGCTTCACCTTCTTTTTAAAAACTTTTAACCAATGAGGCTCTAATAGAATACTTGAGTCTCTATGGTATATTTGGATGTTAGTATAGTGGGAAAAATTTGAATTTGCTACTCACAAGCATCTAGATCAAGCATTTGCATGATCATAAAAGTGATATTTACACCGGCAACAGCAAAGGGGTATTCCCAAGCAGCTGGCTTTCTTCCTTGTTTTCTCAACAGACGTTGGAAAGATGTCTGAAACAGAAGCAAAATTAACTATGATCAGTAAAAGCGCAATAACATGTGATACTTGGTAATCTATGGGGAGGTTTAAACCCAATTTCAGGAACTTTTTGGCCCATTCAGGTGAAAAGAAACTAAATTTTTTATGTGAAAAATCAAAAGAAGTTTAGGATCTTACTGAGAATGTCTTTGCAAAGAACAACAAATTCTCCAAAGAGATAAATCCAGCTCCTCTGGATTAGGTAAAAGCTTTTTCAGAGCAATGAAAGAAGATAATACAAGAGAAAAACAAGCAGCCCTCAACTCATACCTAAAATCAGTTGATGGGTCTCTTCCCTGCCATCCCATTTCTTTCCACTGTTCTGATACCAATGCCCGAAGCTGTTGACCAGGATAAGTTGCATACCACAGAGCTCTTAGCGCCTCCTGTCCTTAGTGAAAAATTCATAATAAGTATCCTAGAAAGCGAAGTGTAGACATAAAAATAATAACATAAAGATTGTTGTAAAAGGACATTACCAACAAATGTTATTAGTGG
This sequence comes from Sechiopsis laciniata, assembly GCA_037833695.1. Classification (NCBI taxonomy): domain Eukaryota; kingdom Viridiplantae; phylum Streptophyta; class Magnoliopsida; order Cucurbitales; family Cucurbitaceae; genus Sechiopsis; species Sechiopsis laciniata. Next base: position 6,049,712 of record JBBMKA010000003.1, on the reverse strand, counting down.
TTTGAAAGTTATTCACTTATGAACTCAAGTTGTTGTGCTTTGTGAAATCTTCTGAGTACTAAACTTGGGCATCAAATTTGAGAATATAAACAAACCTGGTGGTCTATTCTTGAACCATCAAAGTATACCTTCATTCGGCGCTTTAATCTTCTTAACCTATCTTCCTGAGATCATGAATGTAAATGTTATTTTGAGAAGATCAGTAAACAATGATTTTCATCTACTTAAAAAACACAGTACGTGCATAGTTTATGGGAATCATTATCTAAACTATTTGCGAAGGAAGCATTTTATTCTTCATGAAGGTTTGATTGATGTGCAATCTATAGAATACAATGAGTTCGCTTTTTTTTCGGATATCCATGAGTGGATACAATGTGTTCTCTTTTTTTTCGGATATCCGTAAGTATCGAGACCAGCTTAATGTGCAACATTTTCAAACCAGCCAATGTCACTATGTGACATTAACAGAACAAGAAAGCAAGCAAATAACAAAGAAAGAGTCAGAATGTCAAGTATCAATATAAATTCATCAAGATTAAGCCCATGATGGAAGTGGTAAGGTAACTTTATGGTTAATATCTAAACTGCTTCCCCTTCTTATTCCAATCAATTTGAGAATTTTTGTTTTCTTTTTACTTGCCTGCACAGGTGTCAGGTTGGTACAAATTCGTTCATAATAAGTTCCCTTCGGCTTGAAGCAAATGAAAGTGATTCCCTTGCCAATCCAAATCCAAGTTGGCGTTCCAAACGTCAAATGTTCTGCACATTACACCATTGAGGTTCAAATTTAAGCTTATAATTGAAACATGCATTGCCTTCCATCAAACATGAAATAACTTGGAGTTGTGATTCACACTTGTAAGAAATCATAACAGCAGCTTGAGTAGAAATAAATCCTGGTGGTTTTACTATACTCAGTGGATAGTGTTTTATAGGGGCGCCTTCTATGAAGCCTACCAGGCATGCCAGGTGCGCGCCTCGTGGGCTTTTGTTTTTTCACTTTTTTGTATAAAAAAACTTGTTTTGTTATTCTGTTTAAACCATAACTGATTCAAGACATTTCAATACATTAAATAACTTAATTTAACATCTTTGAGCAGAACCAACTCGTGAACGGTGTTTTAAAAGGTGTGCCCAAGCATGCCTTCTGTGAAGTTGTGGACTTTGGTTTTTTATTTACTTTTTTTATACTATTTTAGGTATTAAAAAAACTTGTTTTGCTACTTCTTTCTAACCATAACTGATTCAATCAAGGCATTTCAATACCTTAAATAACTTAATTCTTCAACTCATGAATATAACATGCATTTCCTTTTTTTTCGTTCCCATCCACAACTTATAATTTACTTCTCTTGCTACACATTCTCTAGTTCGTCATCCACACCATCGCCCGTGAGTTTTTCTTCACAACACTACGTTCCTAGGTCAATAATTGAATCTTATGTATAGTTTGTATATTATTCATGATTAAAACTAAATTTCTTTCCTTGAAAAAGAAGGTTAATAGTTGATTCTTATGTATGTTTTATATATTATTCTTGGTTATAACTCCATTGTTATGTATTTATGCTTATAAAATACCACTAAACGATTCAAAAATCTAATGTCTATTATCAAAACCAAATCCAGCATTGTTTTGTTCTTCAGAGAAATATAGTTTCTAATCAAGTTCCGAATCAGGCACCAAAGTAGCAAAATCCTAAAAGATTCGAAAAATGAAGTTTACAGATTCGTTCAACAAGGCGCTTGGTACGATTTGATTATGCGAATCGATAAACTATAGCAAATGTTTTGATTCTACCATAACTGCTTACACTTACGACTAACAACGAGAAATGAAATAATCTAGATCCTGGATCATATCAAATCAGTGCGAATAACGAATAAGAATGAAATAAGCGTTTGAGAGAGCATTACCAGATGAGGAAGAATGAGTGTAGCGAGAAACGGAGGTTGAAGAAGGAGATGAGGAGCCGATTGGCGCGAAGCCTCTGAGCGTGTTCAGTAAGCTCATCGTAGCGCCCAGTTTGCGACTGAAACCATTTTAATTGTTTTTTAAGTTTCGCCTAATTTTTATTTGTTATTTATATTTTAAAATCAATTATTTTTGTTCCCGAATCCGTGAACATGGAGTGGAAATTGATTAACTTCAAATCAAATAATTAATCGCGCCACCGACCCATTTGGTTCTCTTGTTTTTTTTTTAATGTAGGAAAAAAAACTGCAAAATTAATATCTCCAAGAGTTACATGATAAAATTAATGTTTATTAAAATAATAATTAGACTAATTTTAAAGTTTAATATGTTAATATATGAATTGTTTTGGTCTTGGTGTGGATTAATTTTCTAAAAGAAAATCAGTATAAATGTAACTTTAAAAATACACCTAAAAATTAAATTGAATATCATTGAAATGTAAGACAAAAATATGTTTGATCGTGAAAGAGAGATACTAAATTGAAATTACACCATAAACCTAGTCTAAGAAAGGTACTTTTCTTTTCTTTTCTTTTCTTTTCTTTTGTTTTTTTTTTCGGTACAATTATGGTTAGCATTATTTTGGTGTTGTTTGCAATTGTTGGGGCTAACTTCCTATGAAATTTATATGTTAAATAAATTGGTATAAAATTAATTATTAGGTAAATAGACACTATAAATTAAACATATGAGTCTATCACTTTTTTTTTAGTTCTACTAGCATTGAAGGATGGTAATTTGAATCCATGTCCTTTTAGTCATGAGAATACATTGATGTCGTTGAATTACGACTCTTATTGGTATCTCCCGGTTACTTGAGGGGTGTTTGTTTGTTCAATTTATAGAGAATTTAAAATGAATATTTACTAATTGCTCTTCAAAAAAATACATCGAAACGAGTTATTGTAACTATTCAAAAAAACTCTTCATTTTTACTACTAAAAAAGCTCCTCATTTTTACTCACTTATTTTCTACTCAAAATAATTCTTCATTCTAGCCACTTATTTTTAATCATCCATTCATAACTATTTAAAATAATCTATTTTTACCATTAATTTCTAATTATTATTTTTTAACTACTCAAAATAACTATTCATTTCAAATTCAATCTGCGAACAAACGAGCTATAGTCTCTAATTTAACTAAAAAAAGTACATTCAAATGAGTTTTTGAGTTGCAATTCTCAATTTCCAACTAATCAAAATAACTTTTCAAATTAATTCTTCATCCAAAATTTAACCAAATATCTCCTAAAGCTCTTTTAAAGGTTATGCCACTCTATGATGACATTTTTTAAAATTATTAATTGTGGGCATGACATTCTTAGTCTATCAAAATTTTCAATTAGCTACAATTTTTGTGGATTTGACCTACATCATTAGAATTATGTTTTTGTTTGCTTTTTGTTAATAATGTTCACTTTAGCAATCTTAGCTTCTCAACCTTTAACCTGCATTTTCAATAAAATATAAAGTTACTTTAAGCATCTCAGACTTAAAAAAAAGTAGTAGAAAATTAGTCACAATAAATTAAACAAATTATTTTTTGGTTTTTTAATATCCAATTCAAAATACAATGACGAAAATAATACTTTAAACTTTTTTACTTATGTTTTTAGCATGACAACAATATTTAGGGATTCAGATTCGAATATACTAAGTACTTTAGATCAAACGTGCATCAATATTCAACTAAAATTAATTTAATAACAAAAATTTCCATTAATACAATTCTACACTCCATCATTATACTTATTTTAATAATTAAAATTTTAAATATCAAAATTAAATTTTCTTAATTCAATATAAATGATTTTTTTAGCTATCAATATATATTTAAAATAAATCATAAATTCATGTAATTTTTTCCAAAGGGAGGAGTGACATCTTATACAATTAAAAAGTTACGATTTTTTATCTCTCCTTGAAGTAAAAAACCTCTAAATTTTTTTTTTATCACATTATTCTCTAAATTTCTCAAACTAATTAACCATTTTTTTTAATTCATCGTCCTTTGCTTTATCGAAAAACTTTTGTTGGCCTTTATCCTTCTTCTGAATTAGTTCTCGTGCTCTTTCCGTGCTCCACAAAAGAATCGAAAATTGGATCATAATGGATCAAGATGCAACAAACCTAAAAGAGTATGAGGACAAAATCTTTTTTTCTTAGTTTAATAATATCAAATTAAATCTTATCTTTAGAATTCAAAAAGTCAGTAGTGTTGAGAATTCTACATTGTTAAGGTGAAAATATTTCTTAGTGTTTATAAAGTAGGTGGACTACTCCTCTCATCATCAATTAGTTTTTAGATGAATGTCCACACTATCTAATATGGTATCAGAGGTTATAAAGTCCAAACGGGTATTCGGTCCAATAAAATGAAATTGATATCCGACTCAAGATTGATAACCCAAAAGAGGCATCATGAGAGGGCATGTTGAGAATCCCACATTGATAAGGTAAGAATATTTCCAAATGTTTTATAGGTAGGTAGACTACTTATTTCATTATCAATTAGTTTTGAAATAAATGTCAACACTATCTAATAAGTAGTACAATCTATGTAACATACCATGTTCAAGTAAGGTCGTAAATTAAATTTTATCTGATATCTAATAGGCACTATTGTACAACGGTTATCTAATTTTGATCATTAATGAGTTATAATTCTATATTTTACTGTTAATGTTTTCCAATTGTGTACCCATCAAAAGAAAATTATTAATTTTTGTGAGAAGAAAGCCTATATATATAATCTATCTAATGCAACATTTAAACCAATTCATTCAAAAATATGTCACATCAATCGAGTCTAATCTTCCATTTAAAAAAATAGTATGAATCTAATATATTTAAGAGAAAAACTTGCCTCCTCTTCCTTAGGAGTCAAGTCCTTCTTAGTGGAGTATGGCACAAAATTTTCCTTTTTTTTAAAATAGTAATGTTGAAATAAAAAATTTGTGGCATCCATTAAGGAGGATTTGTCTCCTTAGCGTTAAGGAAATAAGTTTTTCTCTATTTTTAATGGGTGGTAGGCGGGTAATGAAAGCATACTTTTTTTTAATAATCAAGAGGATGTTCAAATCTTCTTATGTTCAATTTAACAAAAATAAAATACCTACTTGCATAGTTTTCTAACTTTTATTTAGTTTAATTATAATATAAGAGATGATTATTCAAATCCATAATTACTTAATTATGAAATATACTTATGTGGTTAAAGTATTCTCCTTCCACATATTTTTGTAAGAAATTACAAGAATATATTTTTATTTAACAAAATTTTAAGATGTGCATTTATTTTACGGCCATCTTTATCTAACTGTAAAAAATTATCAAAGATGGTGATATTTGTTGATGCCGAAATTTGGTTTTCGAGATCAACGGTGAATTTGTATTCGATCGGGGACGAATTACCTGCAAAACAAACAAAGAACTAGACACTGGTGTGGTGTGAGCCACGCCGCCTCCGATGCCTAAGTCAGTCGAGATTGAAAGAGGTAGGTAGGTGAGTCAAGTTTAGGGTTTCAAATTAGCGTACCTCTTGACTAAATGACTTGCATATATATAGGAGGCGAGTAGGTGACCACTTTGGTAAAAATAAACATTGAATTATGGAAATATTCTCCTATTTGGGTGAATATTTCTATTTTAGGCAAATTTTCCTTCTTGGGTCGAGCCCCAAACAAGGTGTATGCGTAGATAAGGAAAAATGATGAATATGGGTGAAAACGGTGCGCAAATCAAAGCTAAAACGGGGGAGATATGGCCAAAAAGGTAAAATGGGTAGAACCGGGTCAAGTCGGGTTGACCCGACCCAGTTCAACTGGACCATGACTGACCCGACCGGGTCAGCCGCCCGCCCAGGTGGCCTCTGCGCACGTAGAGGCGAGCACGCTTTTCTGCGCGCCTATGCTGGCTGGCCCACGCGCCTGGGCGCCTACGCTGGCCTGCCCGCGCATCTGGGCTCCCTATGCGGGCTGTCCTGCTTGTTTGAGCGTCTTCATGGGTGGCTCGAGGGATCGTGTAGTCTCTCGGGTTTGTTGCTGCTTGGCTCGATTGCCGAACTCTTAATTAAGATTGGGCTCTCTTAAATGTCTCAAGCGTCATTCTGTGGGTCTAAGCCTGCCGGATCAGCCCATCCACTCGAACTTAGATTCGCCCATAACAGATCCAACGAATACTTTTATGGTATCAACAGTTATTTAGTTCAAGTTATTATTCCCGAGTTAAATAACCAAAGAAAAGTAAATTGTATAAATATGAAATACAACATTGTCTTCCATTAAATGTAAATCAATTGTTTTCAATTTCCTGTTTTTTACTGTTTCAAAAAAAAAGGCTCCTGTTTTTTAGATAATCACTAGCACCCTTTTTGCATACTCACATGAAAATGCATAATAATTAGTGTCAACGTGCATGCACATGCAATACTTTGTTATAAACATTTAATCAAAGTTTGATAACTAACTTATAAGTCTTTGTCACTTGTATATATATGTGAATGTTGAACATTGATTATCTTAGCCAGCCAACCATCATTTTATCATACACTATTGAGGAATATGGCATATTGAAATTAAAGTTGATAGAGAGAACTCACAACATATATAAATTAATGAGTTAAGTTAAATAGTTGTCAATTAATTTAAAGATATAACTTCATATTTATCGATTATGATATCAAAGTTCATAAAGTCAAATTAATTTTTTGTCTAAGATTTGATTTGAAATATTCAAAAGATGCACTATACCTTCATTAAGTTGCATGTTGATAATCTCATATTAAAAAGACGAGACGACCTTACTACACTCGAGTATTTGGGAAGATTATTTCACAAATCATGGTAAATATATAATTTTTTTTAACAAAATGCTAATTCACTATCATTTATAAGCTCACTTAAACAACAAACAAATCCCACCTACTTAATTTATACTTTTCAATCCAATAATGATTTAACAATATGTAAGAAAAAGAAAGTCTCAAGTCCTAAATAATTGTGTAGTGTCTTTTTTTTTTTCTTAATTAGTATCATTCATTTATTAGTTTTTATACTAATTTCAAGCCTGGTAGTAGGTAGTTGAACATAAATGTAAGCAATGTTTAACAAACAAATATAATAGAAAATTCCAAATCTAATTAATGTGGGAAATGGTAAACAAAAAGTAGCTGGTTGGATTGGTTGAAATAATTATGAACCAGTAGAGCTATGATATTATAGCGAAATGTCTTGTTCAAATCAATACTAAATTTATGTGGAAAACAATGCCATGTTACTTAACTATGAGGGCCCCCCAATATTATAAGAATCAACTAATTATTTGTTTGGAATAACTTTATAAAGAATGGGTATTTATCTTTAATCCAGAGTAGTAGCTTCGCTTTTTTAATGTTCAGATACTACTACCTCGTTCCTAGGACATAACAACAGGATGCATCGAAGGAGGAAAGACACAATTATGATATAAAAATTAATGTCACGAGTAGGTCTTGAATTTGGGACAAAGGAGTATACATTCAAAGCCTAAATTTTCGATCAATTGTGCCACCACTAGGGACGAAAGAATTGGTGTATATCAGTAATACAATATCTAATGTTTGACTTTGTCTCGATGCCAACAAGGCCAACCCAACATGAGATTATAAGTTTGAATCTTCATTTCATTAGACTTTTGCAACTGTTTTTTAATTCTTAGACGTGAATAATGTTGTAGGGCTTTACAGTTTATTCTTGAATTGTAAATTTTAGTTTTTATGTCTTTTTTATATGATTTTGAGCTTGAATGTGTCATGAAAGATTTGTAGATTGTTTTTAATGTGATTTTTTTTTTCTCTAGACATTTTGTTCTCGAATTTGAATTTGTGTAGAAAAGTTTGGCCATTTGTTCTCGGGGTTAATTTTTTTTAAATCTTCCAGATGGCTTTTAAAGTGTTTTGTTTTTGGAGTGCTTGAGATATTCTTCAAGAGCCAGGAGTATTTCGTTTTTTATTTTTTTATTTTTTTGAAATTTCTGCAAGTTCCCCTTAGAATGTGAGTTTAGGCTTTAATGTCTTTAAGGCCCAACCAACATGCTTTAGCTCTTTGGGCTTCAACATTTTGGGCCTACGCCGTTGAGTTTAGTTTAAGTTTGCTCAAATATTATAACAATTCAATTTGGATCAACTAACAAAATCACTAAATTAAAGAAAAATAATAAGAAAATAGATATAATTGTAGGGATATAAATACATATCTAAAATGAGTTTTCGAAAACATTAATAATTAAGTAAAAGAAAATTGGACTCTTAAGCCCAAATGTTATTTATACTTTTGGAAATTTGCTCAAGGCGGTAACTTCTTGTCCGTCTATTTTAATTATAACACTTTTTGAAAATAAAAACATTTCATCATAATTTTGAGCATCTTTTTCATTTTCTAAGTCTCCTCTTCACCATCTTTTGATTGAAGAATATTTTCTGTATTGATATGTGTTTGATTAAAAAATATTTGTTGCAAGTTACCAGACACAAGATCATTTAAATTTTATGTTATATACGAATTTCTTTTAAAAAGTTATTAAAAAAAATAGAAAAATAAGAAGTTACGGTTCATATAATTATTGACAATTGAGTTTTTCTTCTTTTTTTTAAGGCAGTTCGTTAAGATTATTACAAATTTATCGAAAGAATTGGTGATTTAGTGGTTTCTTTACTTGACGGTAATCGAGTTCAATACCACTATATAAAACAATAGTTCTTTCTATACCGTGTTTGTGGTCCTCCTCTCCCAATATTATTAAAAAGAAAAAGATGATTACAAATTTTGCTTTATCGAATTTTATATATATTTAAAAAAAACAAAACAAAACAAAATCGGCCCATGTCTAACCGAACCGGATTTGTTAAAAAAACGTGTACGAACCCATTAATTCCCTCACCGACACATTTCTCTTTCCCTCGCATTACCGTACGATTTCCTTAATTCCAATTCCCACGTCCAAACACACCCAACTTACTAAATAACCACGTGAGTTCCAAAATACCGAATAGAATTACGCCACGTGTAAAACCAGCTAATCAGCGAGCGCGTATTCTATTTCTCAATCTCGAGACGCGTGAGGAACATTGTACTTATTTTTCCTTCTCGAGAAATTATATTTAAAAAAAAATTAATAATAAATAGCGCCATATGGCACACTGCGTATGAGTGGCAACTGTTTACTCTCCCAATCCCATCACCGACAGGTTACCGATCCGGGATTTTAGCACACCCCCTTGCCTTTTTCTTTTCTCATTTAAATTACTCTTTTGCCCCTTCCCTTTTTCCTTTTCTTTTTTTTAGTTTACTCATATATGCCAAATAAGAAATTTAAAAGAAATGTAATTTGTCGTTTCAATTAGTAAGATAGAAGTCCTTTTTTAACAAAAGACGCCGAAAATCAACATATTTCCTGTCATGTGGCATAAATATTCACCTCCATTTCAAAATAATAATAATAATAATAATAAATATATAAATATTCACCAAACTCTTTTTTTAATTTTATTTTTAAAATTTTCTTTTATGATATGAAAAGATTTGTTAAAATAAGTTCAAATATAAAATAAAATAAATGTGTGACAAAAATTTGTGTTAAGTAGGTTGACTCTTTACCTCTATGTGTAAACAAGTTTTTTCAAAAGTAAATATACATTAATTTAAAAATCACAAGGACTTCACCAACGTGGCTGCCTCATATAACTATTCAATGTTGGAATCAATAATTGGTTATTTTAGAAGATAAAATTTATGGTAAATTAAAATTTGGTCTAAATTAGAGTTGATCTTTATCTCTAGAATTTGGTTCATATGTTTAGGAAAAATTTAAAATTTAGTTCCTTTTCAAAAATTTGAAATAAGTTATAGTGCCATAAAAGTTAATTATTTATGTAAAAATAATGTTATTGTTTGTTTTTTATTTTTATCTAATCATATGAATTAAAATAATTAAATTTAAACTTTATTGAAATAAATCATAAAGACTAGATTCTAAATTTTACATTCACCAGACGTTGTATAGTTTACCTAAAATTTATCGTTCCTTATAGATGACTATGCTTATTAGTGGTTGTAAAATTCCAAATGTGTGTAATTTTTTTTAATCCATCTATGTCTAAATCAAGTGAGTAAAGCTATATCTTCATTAGTTAATTGTGACTCTTTGATTTAGTGTTGAACTAATCATTTTTGTGGAACAAAACTACATAAATATATAAGCATAGAATTTGAGTGTAGCCTGGGATTCACCCCCAACCACGATGTCACTCGTTTTGGAGTCAAATATCTTCTTTCTTTTTTTCTTAAATTTTTTTATAATAAACATAAAGTTAAGAAAAAAAAAAGATGCGTGGCACCAAATGCTGCCATCATGAGGGTGGACCAAGTGTCATTTACATTTGTTTTTTGAGCCATGATGTGAAGAAGGAAAAGAGAGCCTCCTTCCATGTTCTTAATACAAGTTTACACATTAGAAGCAAGGCAAGGAATATCCTTAATATCTGTACATTTTCTGGCTCTTTCTCACAAACCAAACACATAACGACTATCACATTCCCCTCTATTAGAGACCTCCGCGCCACGGGTCGAGTTAATCCTTTCCCGTGACCCGAGCAAGCCAAACGCCGGAAAAGAGCACTTCCCTTTCATTCCCAAACCTAACCAAGAGAGCCAAACAGCCCCTATCCATCCACCCACCGTCATCTAATACTATAATTCTAATTTCTATTACACCAAAAATATAACCACGAACCGATTTAAAAAAACCCCCAAATTACAATTTTAAAAATAAATAAAATCACACAGACTATTTCTTACAGAATCTCACGGCGGCAGCCGGCGTTGCCTTCTTCACCACGAAATGCGCCAAAGAATCCACCGATGCCACCAGATTTTCCCGGCAAAGAAACTCCTCACTGTAAATCCGTTCAACTTCCCGGCCGATTTCATGAACGAACACATGGGTTTTGGAATTGGGTTTCCCACATTTGCTTCTGGCCAAAACTCCGGCGGTGAAGATCGCCGACATTCTTCCCGGCGACGCCGCGCTGTACCCACGTGGCCCGTCGACGAGAATCACATCCCACGGAACTTGGTAAATGTGATTCGGCAAATCGTTGATTCCGAGTTTGCATTCCGAGAAGAGCAGATTCTGGACCGGTTTGCATTCGTTGCCGGATTGCGATTTGGCTAAGAACAGAAGATCCTTCATCTGGCTCACTTTTGTTGTGTATTGCACGTCGTAGGCTTCCGATCCGGGGTTGGATTGCTCGAATTTCGAGACCTGGAACTCGTTTTCGTCGAGGAAGACGGTGGCGCCGCCGTGGTTGACGGCGCGCCACAAGAGGGATTCGTGATTCAGCCCGAAGATTAAGAAATTGCACGCTGGCGAGCAGGGGGAAAGCGCGGCGGCGATGGAGGATAGCTCGGCGGTGGTCATGTGGGGTTTGGTGGAATTTGTGTCGGCGGCGGCGTAGTGGAGGAGCGCGGCGGAAATGGGTTTAGGAAGACCGGTGTCGCCGGCAACAGCCGCGCCGGCGCGCTGGGAGGCGGAGGAGAAGGTGGAGTTGATGAAGGTGAGAGTGAAGGCGAGAGTGAAGAAGGTTAGGAAGGAGAAGAGCCAGCGGCGGGGGACGGCGGCGGCGGCGGTGTTGCCGGCGGTGGGGTGGAGGAGGATGAGCTTGGGGTTTCCGGCGGTAGATTTCATGGCAGTTCCCGGTGGTGGGATTTGAATTTCGAATTGGGGGATTATGATTTTCGATTTGATGTTTTAAAGAACGAGAGATTTGAGAATACGACAGTGGAGAAATCACGGACTTTGAAGGCGCGTGAGGACGGAATTTTGAGTGAAATAATTAATTAAATGGTTGATTGTTTCAAAAAATATGTATATATATTAAATGATTGAATTTAATTTTTCACATGCAAAGACTTCCTTTTTATTATTATACAATTTTTTAAAAGAAAAAGAATTTATTGTACTATCTTTATTATATTATTTTTTAGAAGAAAAAAATTGGTTGTTATAACTTTTTATTTTATTAAGTTTGAATATTTTTATAAAAAAAAAAAAAAAAAAGTTCGTATAATGGTAGGTTAATTAACTAGCAAATTAGTGGATTAAATAATTATTATTATTAAAATTGTTCATTTATGGGATGTTTGGTGGAAAGGAGATGATAATAGTTATAAAGAGGATGATCATTTTATCTACCTTTGAATCATCGAAAATTATTATTCTTATAGAAGTTGTTTGGATGTGAAATCATGTAGTGAATATTTTGAGGGATTATAAATGATGAGTGATTATAAATTTGAGTTTTAGTAATAACTTTTTTGGATATATTATTTTTGTAGACAGGTTGCAATTAATATTTGTTTGGATGATGGTTTTTGTAGAGAGTTACAAACAATAGTTGGTTTGGATGTAATTAGAAATCAGTGATTATGTTGAGGGGTTAGAAATGAGTGATTTTAAATGAATGCTTGGAAATGTATGGTTAGAAATAAATGATTATTTTGAGTGGTTAGAAATGAGTGATTATTTTGAATGATTACAATAGTTCGTTTAGATGTGATTCTTAAAAATGAGTTGTAAAAAGTCATTCCTAATAACTCCTTAATTACTTCAAACAAATACCCCCATAATCTTATTTATCTATAATTACTTTTAATTTTTTTCGTAACCATTTTCATTATTTTATTAACTACTTTTTATTTCCTTCATACTCACTATTTTGTTTTATACATGATCATTCTCAAATAATCATTCTTTTTTATTAGGATTATTTTATTAGTTTTCTTCAAAATTTTCCTTTTTTTTTTTTTTTTTAAACCTTGAGGTGTGTTTGTTTTTTGTAGAAAAGAGTGGAGTTGAGGGAAAGAAATGGTTAATAGTAGTTAGAAGTAGTTATCTACTCGTTTGGAGATTAAAGTTAAATGTAGTGGAGAAATTAATTACTTGTTTGGAGATTGGAGTTAATGTTGATACTTTTTTTTTCTTTTTTTTTTTTTGAAAATATGGTTGGAGTAGTCTATAATTAAAAATTTATGAATTTTAATTAATCACCACAATTATTGTTAATTAATCTTAAAAAACATTTTTATGTTTTTTAGTTGAATAATAATTCAAATTGAAAAATTCAAATTCATGACATTTTAGTTCATTGACTCAC
>JBBMKA010000003.1:6013027-6028355 GCA_037833695.1 Sechiopsis laciniata | reverse complement strand
TATATATATGTTATTGAAAAAAATATTTTTTAAGTTTGATAACATTTTATTTTTTAAATTTAAGCCTACAACAACTACCCTATCATATATATTTTCTACATGAATATTTGCATCTTACATATATTTGTAGAAATCAAATTAAAAGTTGGAAAAAAAGTAGCTTCCAAAATTTGTCTTTGTCTTTAAAATCTGGCTTCCAAAAGTTTGTTTTTGTTTTTGAAATTTGGTTAACATTTACGTATCTTCTTAAAAAAAGTTAGATACTGGTAGGAAATATGGAGTACATTATAGGAAATATGAGTAAAAATAAGTTTCAATTTCAAAAACAAAAAATCACATAGTTATCAAAAGGGGCTTAAGTTTTTTTTATATAGTTTCAATTTGATCATTCAAAATTAAACATTTTTACCCTAATATTTTAATAATATTAACTTTTAGTCATTTTAATCTTTTAATTTACTTTTATATTTATTTTCTTTTAAAAATTAAATTTACGAAAAAATTAATCTAATTACTCAATCAATATATTAAAATTTAAAATAAATTCAATCACTTTTAGTCAATATTACTTTATATAACTAACAAATTTTTTATCTCATATTTTACAAGTGAATATTATTAAAATGTAAGGAAAATATTCATGGAATGAAATATCTTAGTGGTCAAATAGAGTTTTGAAGTGCTAATGGTAATGAATTTAATCATAATGGTCACCTATTTAAAAATTAATTTTCTTAAATTTTTTTTAGCATCGGATGACAAGATATTTTCCTCATATTCTTTTTCACCAAAGAGAAAAAAGAAAAGAAAAGAAAAGTAATTATATAGGTCTAGTGAAAGTACATGTTTATCCAAATAATTATATATTTTTTAATGTAGTTAAGATTGTCTAATTTTAATGTTTTACTAAAAAAAAAGTTTAAATTAGATTTGTTGTTTTTTTAATAAAAAACCACATATTTTAATATAAAATGAAAAATCGTAATGGATTGATTATTCTAACAAAAATAATTATAAATATAGTTAAGTTTTAATATATTTGCATTCTTAATCATTAATACGTTTAAATATTGTATTATTAATATATTATTATGTGTTATTAACTATCATGAAGTGGCTCAAATTGTCAAAGTAAATCTTATAGTGTATAAGGTGATAGGTTCAATCCATGGTGACCACCTACTTTTAACTATAAACATAAAACAAATAGATAATTAAACTAACAAAAATAGATGACATAATTCAACTTCTATAAATCAAATATATAATTAAAACCAACAAAGATATTTGATATAATTTGACTATATATTTTATCAAAACATTATTATGCGTTATTAATACATGGTGAGAGAAAGAGGAACAATTGAGTATTTTGAATGTGAAAAATCTTGTCCGAATATGGATGTTTGTAGAAGAGGTTGCTCAAATCATAAATTATGAAACTCCACCTGCCAAATAATAATTATGTTTTGTGCATGTGGCTGGATGAACGTTTGAAAGAGATTTCAAAAATTATTTTAATTTTTCAATTTTTTTTAATCTTCAACCTATTTTTTCATCAATTGTTTAATTCAAATTTGTAAGGAGTTTGTTAGAATATATCTATAATGAGATTATCAAAACAAATTCACAAAAAAGATAAAATTATCATTTATAATATATTCATTTAATTAGTAAATTCTAAAATATTAGATTTATACACATATTTAAATAATCTAAAAACTTAGATATTTGTCTAATTGCCACTTTACTTGAACGCATAAAACAATGGACAATGGCAATCTTATAGTGGGCCTTTTAAGGTCGGCCCAATATCGAGTCGACGTGGTTCAGTAGTTCACGATTAGGGTTTTCCTCTTTACTATAAAGACACTCGAAGCTCTTCTTCCTAATTCTCTTGCTCGCAGGAGGGACTCACGTTTTCAGCAGCCATGGTACGTTGTCTCTTTCATCGTTTCGATCTCCTTCTTAGCAAGATTTTGAATTCAGATTCATATTCAACTTTCTTGTTTTAGAAAGATTTTGATTCAGATTCATATTCATCTTTCTTGTTTTAGGAAGATTTTGAATTCAGATTCATATTTATATTTATTGTTTTAGGTTAAGTACTCAAGGGAGCCGGATAACCAAACAAAATGTAAGTTTATTATTCTCGTTTTGTACTCTTTTTCTGATCTCATTGATCTTCGTTTTGCAGTCTTGATGCTTTTCACTGTTTGTGAAGTTTTGGAGTTTTGTTAGAAGTTCATAATCTAATGCTTGTTTGTTATTTTTCTTTTCTTTTTAATTCTGTTCAGCCTGCAAAGCACGGGGATCCGATCTCAGAGTTCATTTCAAGGTAACTCAGCTGCTTTAATTGCTTTCTCGTTAAATTGTTCTTCCTGTTGAAAACAGATAATTTTGTCTAAAATCTATAGGTTTTGATTGCAGTACTCTTTAGAGGTTTATTTTTATTACTTTGAAGTTTAAGTTTTGGATTAAGAGTAATGGGGTATATAGTATTTTAATTGCTCAATAATGTAGCACGATGTGAATATTATTGTTATCTGTGACATCCTGTTACCAACCTGCTCTGTTTCTTGAATGCTTAGATTTCTCTCGTTAACTTCATAGAAATTAAATGTATCATTATTGGGTTAACCTCTCTAGGATTATTGCTCAAGGTTCAGTAAATTATGCCACATACTGTGTATTTCTTTCTTGTAATATACTTGGCTCATATTTTTTTGGATTGTGCTTACACCACTTGTAGTTATATCGTCGACGTGTTGTTACGTAATCAATCTGATTAAAAAGCAGGCTCTGTTGCATATTTTGTAAATTGTGCTCCTGTAAACGTAAGTAAAACGTATTGTATTGATATTGGGTGAACCTCTGTAGATCTCATTGCTGAAGGTTCAGTAAATGATTCATTTATTTGTAAATATGGCTCAATCATGTAAAAATTGTAAAGCTTTTACTCTATTAAAGTATGGTCTTTTCGAACTGGAATTCTTTTGTAACCTGATATAAAAAGCAGGGCTTTGTTGCCTTTTTGAGAACATGGCTCTCGTAAACTTCAGGGAAACCACTTGTGCATTGTTATTGGGTGAACCTCTGTAGGTATTGTTGCTGAAGGTTCAGTAAATGATGCTACATGAATTAATTTAATGACCATTTAAAATTGAATAAGGCTCAATCATGTGGGAATTGAAATTTTGTTGACACCATTAAAGTATGATCTTTTGAAACTGGAATTCTTTTGTAACCTGATATAAAACTTTTTGTAAACATGGCTCTCGTAAACTTCATGGAAACCACTTGTGCATTGTTTTGGGTGAATCTCTGTAGATATTGTTGCTGAAGGTTCAGTAAATGATGCTACATTGTTACAGTAGCAAATTGTTTTTTAAAATGATAAACATAATAGAAGTGAATCAAGATCGTTGTTTTTAGACTATTGCAGTTTTTTACCTGACTATGCGATTAATACTGATTATAATTTTATTTTTCTACCATTTCAACTATTTTTGCCTCCAAATACACTATATTGCTTTATTTACTTACAGTTAAGAATTTTCTTGATTAAATAACCTGATGAAAAAAGCAGTGCTCTGTTGCCTCTTGTGAATGGTGGCTCTCGTTAAATTCAGGGAAAGCACTTCGTGCATTGTTATTGGGTGAACCTCTGTAGATATTGTTGCTGAAGGTTCAGTAAATGATGCTACATTGTTATCCTAGCAAATTTTTTTTAAAGATGATCAACATAATAAAAGTGAATCAAGATTGATTTTGTTTGTAGACTAATTGATGATTTTATTTTTTCTACCTTTTCAACCCGTATGATTGCCTCCAAGTACTCATGGCTTTATTTACTTACTGTTCAAAGAATTGTTTTGATTAAACATAACCTGATGAAAAAAGCAGGGTTCTGTTGCCTCTTGAGAATGGTTGGTCTCTTTAAATTCAGTGAAACGGAATGCATTGTTATTGGCTGAACCTCTGTTGAGCTAGTTGCGTAAGTTCAGTAAATGAGGCTACACATAACGCAAAGCCTATTCTTCCTTTTTAAATTAAAGCTTTTTGTCATAGAATGTGGATCAACATATAAATATAACATCCCCTTTTAGAGTTTCAAATTGTTATTTGCATTACAATTTTGTTTGCAATGTTAGCCTTTTAGATAAGGCTGCACCGACATCTTGAGGTTTTGTCCCCAAGGGGTGGCGCAGTGGTTGAAGACTTGGGCTTTGAGGGTATGCTCCTCTTAAGGTCTTAGGTTCGAAACTCATTTGTGACATTATTCCTTTGATGTGTCCGGTGCCTAGCCTAGGGACGGGCGTGGTTACCATTGTTTCAAAAAAACATCTTGAGGTTTTCATATCTTTATGAACTTTTAAAATGGACTGGGTTTGTTTTTATTCTTTTGCCTAATAACTTATTCTATCCACAATGTGTTTGTGTGTGTAGAATACAAGAGAAACAGCACATGCCCTCAGAAAGATGCCCTTGGCCAAGGCAAAGAGCTACTTGGAAGATGTTCTCGCTCACAAGCAGGCTATTCCATTCCGACGTTTCTGTAGAGGTGTTGGACGAACCGCTCAGGCTAAAAACAGGCACTCCAACGGACAAGGACGCTGGCCCGTAAAATCTGCCAAATTCATTCTAGATCTTCTCAAGAATGCTGAGAGTAATGCTGAAGTATGTATTAATAACATCTATTTACCCATAGCCTTCAATCTTTCAGGTCTTTAACTCCTAAATTTGTAAATCTTCATTCAGGTGAAAGGACTAGACGTCGATTCTCTCATCGTATCCCACATTCAAGTTAATCAAGCACAGAAGCAAAGACGTCGCACATACCGTGCTCACGGGAGAATAAACCGTATGTTTTATAAGATCTCTAATGTTTCTAAAACCAAGATTAAAATTCCATAAATGTAATCGGAATGTTTGTTTTACCAGCCTATATGTCATCACCATGCCACATTGAGCTTATTTTGTCTGAAAAGGAAGAATCTGTAAAGAAAGAGGTAAATTTTTTACAAATTTAATTTGTATAATATTTTATTATATTAATGGCATGTTCTTGAATCCTTTTTTTTTTTTTTTTTTTTTTTTTTTCTGGTAACAGCCTGAATCGCAGTTGGCCACAAGTAAAACCAAGAAAGGTCAAGCTCTCCGCAGTGGTGCTTCATCTTGATTAATATTAGTGCCGCTTTAAGTTTTTTTATAGAACATTTTGATTGCTTTTGTCACTATAGAATTGAGTTGTTCTCTAACTTTGTAGTTTATGAAATCGTCGATCATGTTCATTTGGTTGAATTCTTTTCTTAATTTTGGGATTTTTTTTCCTTGTAACCGAAGAGTTCTACAAATCAAGACCTTTGTTTTTTATTCTCTATGTTCGGTTCATGTCACTTTTGGTAATTGGGGTGCAAACTTTGTTTGCTGAACCCACTATTTTAGTCCTAGAAGAAACATTATATGCATAGTGGGTTCACCCTCGTCTATATCTTATTTTGTAATTTGATTGATAATATAACACAATTCACCCTCGTCTCTTGTGGAGACATAAAGAAAGTTAAATCTATAGAACTTAAAATTATTCAAAAGATATGAAATTTTAATAATTAATTAAAAGTTAGAAATGAAATAGCAAGATTTGAACATTTTTATCATGAACTTTTAATTAGTTATGTATTTTTTAAAAAATAAATTAAAATTTTATCAATATTTTGAAATTTATAAATAATTTAAATTTTAGTAAAATATTAAAATTTAAAATTAGGATCTAAATTTATAAACAAAAAATGTATTGATTCAATAAATAAATGATAAAGGTATTTTTAAGATTTAGCGTGTGGCACCGATTCTCACTCAAAGCTTAAATTAGTGTACTTCGGTCTTTTTTTTAAGTACACATAAAAGGAGGGGGTTAACAAACTCGATCGAACTTGTGAGTAATAAATAAAAGTCAAATACCGATTTTCAAGATTGAACTTGATATTGAACTGATTTACCACCCAACAATGAAATCATTGCGTCACTTACTTACCAATAAATTAATGTACTTTTGTTAATTATGCACTAATGTTAATATAGTATGTTAATTTGGTGGGTATTATATAATATATAATCTTTAAAATAGGGTTTGTGACCTCCTTCCTTTAATTTACCAATAAAAATAAAGTTTTATTGACATCTTATATAACTTAGTAATCATGAAATTACAAATTAGAATCCTTATTCTTCTTAATATTGTTGTATATAAAAAATTGAAAAAAAAAAGCTAACGGGATCGAGCAAAATAATATTTAAGTCGATAATTAATTACTGTTCGTATGGTCGAGTAAATACGCGAAATCATCCGACGGCTGAGATTTGATGTCTGTATTCTTCCAAATCAGGACCGCTAAATCCATGCCGCTCCTCTTCTGAGTCCTCAAAAGCAATTCTCACAATCCCTGCAACTCATTTCCTCGCCGGATCATTCTCCTTCCGATTGCAAATCGTCGTCTCCAAATTCTCCTGCAGGTTTTTCTCCTCTCTCTGACAGTTTTCAAATTTCTTCAATCTTCATTTTCGATTTTGTAAATCTCTGTTCATAGCGCCTACAATTGAATCTACACGATTTTCATTCTAGTTTAATCTCCCTGTCGATTTCGTAGTACGTAAACGCTTTTGCGTCGAATATTTCTGTTGTACGCCGATCCACCTGTTTCGATCTGTCGATTATCTTCAATTTTTCTGTATTTTAG
The DNA here is from genome assembly GCA_037833695.1 of Sechiopsis laciniata. Classification (NCBI taxonomy): domain Eukaryota; kingdom Viridiplantae; phylum Streptophyta; class Magnoliopsida; order Cucurbitales; family Cucurbitaceae; genus Sechiopsis; species Sechiopsis laciniata. The sequence goes on along the minus strand of JBBMKA010000003.1, from coordinate 6,021,615 downwards.
ATGGATTGGCAAGGGCAGAAGTTAGCGGAGCAGATGATGCAGATTATGCTTGTTGCATTTGCGGTGGTGGCGTTTTCTACAGGCTATGTTATGGGATCGTTTCGGATGATGGTCTTGGTTTACGCCGGCGGTGTGGTTCTCACCACGTTGATTACTGTTCCTAATTGGCCTTTCTTCAATCACCACCCGCTCAAGTGGTTGGATCCTAGCGTCGCTGAAAAATACCCTAAGCCACAGCCGCAGGAGCCTGTGGTTTTGAAGAAGAAGGCCGCTAAAAAATAGGTCAGTTTTGATTGACCTTGTTGTTCTTGTATTAGCACACAGTTTTAGCTATTGAATTTCTAATATCCCTAAATGATGATACGTACGCTGTTCTTATGGATTATGATTTTGACAGTTTTATGATAGACACGTCTTCTTTTTTATGGCATTGGCTGTTGTTTCCTTTGGTTGTGAATTTGGCGGTTCTGTGGACATAGAACTCGTGTGTTTTTTAGTTGATGGTTAATATATATTATATCATAATTAGCATATCAATATTATTGTAGTTATTAAGGCTGTTTGATAACCATTTGATTTGTGGTTTTTGAAATTTAAGCTTATTTTTATTCTCTTTTCGGATGGTAAATATTTTTGAGAATATGGAGTGTGAATCAAACCCATGTTTGAATTCACGAGTCTTCGAACCTCTACAACTTTATTTAGCGACTCTTTTTTATCCAGTTACTTTCTCCTGGTCTTCGAACGTGGTTGGGTCACCCATCACACGGCTCTCAAACCCAACTAACCTCTCAATTGTCACTGCCTGGCCTCTCTTGTCAAATTTACTACCGTGTGTTCCATCTAAACAAGCTTTTCGAAGCTACTATCAAACGGGCCTAAGTTATTGTTTGCTGCTGCTCCTCCCTGATTATTAAGGGCTCTTATGATAACTGTTTTTTTTTTTTTTTTTTTAATTTCAGCCTACCAACAACTATTTTAGCATAGGTTTTTTTTACTTGGATATCTACATCTTACCTATATTTTAGGAAACCAAACCAAAATTTAGGAACCAAAAAAAGTAGTTTTCAAAAGTCTGTTTTTGTTTTTAAAATTTGGTTGACATTCATATACTTTCTCAAGAAAAGATAGATACATGGTAGGAAAGATGAAGTACATTGTAGGAAACTTGAGTAAAAATAACTTAAATTTTAAAAAGCAAAACCAAAAAATCAAATGGTTATCAAACGAGACCTAAATTTTTGTTGATTTTGTTTATTTAGAGGATGAATTGCCTTTCAGATTGTCAGCTGCAAGCCATTAACCTGGAAGGCATTACAGTTTTGCGTTATTCATCCATTCGTTCCTATGATATTACTTTGCAGTTTGGTCTTATGTGCATTATTCGTGTATGTTAAAAGGTTGAATATAGGATTTGCATTAAAAGGAAACTAGGGGTATTAGTACAAAGTTAGAGAGTTACTTATAGTATTTGGTTATGAATAGAGAGAGTGGGAAAGGGAAAAGGGAAGCATTGATTCAGTGGGTTTGCTTTAGGGCTCGAGTGGGAGTGCTATTAAAAGAGAGGTTCCAAGTACCTTGAATACACATATCTATCGAATATTTTAACTTTTAACCATCATAGGTAGCCTAGTGGTCAAAAGCCCCTTAAGAAATTAATATGTTGAGTTCAATTTATGGTAGTCACCTACCTAAGAATTAATTTTCTATGAGTTTTCTTGACATTCAAATGTTATAGGGTCAAAATAGTCGAGGTGCGTGTAAGTTAGTCCAGACACTCATGGATATAAAAAAATAAACTTGGCTTATCTCATAGTTTCTTTATTTTTTGCATTTCAATGTATGCTGGTTCATCATACTGCTCGCTCTGAAGTTAGTCTAGTTTCTTGTGAAATTGAGCATTCTTGGATTCTTTTATTGGCTCGAGTTTTTAAAGGCATTCTGCTATATGTTTTGTGTGAACTCTGAGTTCTTCTTTGGGTTTATTTATGATTAACTGAACTCTAGGAGTTGAAGTTGGGGTTGAAGGCCTTTTGATTCAATCAGGAGATCATGTTTTCATCTCACTATAAAACTAAACTGTTAGTGGGTTTACTAGCCATCGAGTCAATTACGATCGATAGCATTTACCCCCTTTCAGTCTCGGTTCAAATAAAGCATGTTTTTCTCATCTCTCTGTGTACTGATTGAAGTTTTTGTAGATTAGTACAGTGGTCTGGACAAGGTTTTTTAAGTAAGGCTTTGGCAGTTAAGTTCGACATTAACCGATTGAGCCGATAATGGTGGTTGTCATAGATGTTTTGTCCCGAAAATTTGTCGTAAAAAACTTAAAAAAAAAATTATGATGATACGTGTGTAGAATTCATCCATAGTTATATTAAGGAGACAAATTTATCCATAGTTATGTTAAGGAGACAAACTTTGTGGCTTGGCATCATTTCAATCGCATGAATTTCATACCTTTTATATGCTTCTTAAGGATTCAGTACGAATGCGGTTTGTTGTATCAAATTGAATATGGTACGTAAAATTAGTCTCGTGTGAAAAAAATCTCCAAACAGAACAATACCGATTATATTTAACTGTGAAGTTGAAAAGGTCGTGGGTTCATTTAATAAAAATCAATATACAAACCATTTTCATGATGTACATTTTCACCTTTTGTCTGGGTAATATAATAGTTTCACTCAAAGTATGTATTCTCAATTAATAGATTGGATGTACAAGATTGACTAAAAGATAATTCATGATGCTGTGCCCTAATCACTAAACCTACACCAATGTACATAATGATTAGCTCAAATAAACTAAACTTTACCGAGGATTGTGGCATTAATTTGTAGATATCTTTCGTGATTCTATTCCTTCGATGCTTTCGGTATGTGGCCTCGGAATGGAGGTGGTTAGCAGGACCTTGAGTATAGTAGAGCGAAGTTTTGATTTATCGATTTCCAAAAGAAAAAAAATTAAACTAAATTTTGATAACCTCTTAACTTTACTTTTCGTATATAACTACATTATTCGATAATTAATCTTTGAACATTCGAATGTTAATAACCTTGAGATTTAGGCTCACTTTGACTAAACCTTTTTTTGGTATAAAATATACTTTGGTAAAAAAAAAATGTATTTCTATAACTTTGCATGGCAAACCAAAAGATCCAGCCACGAAACTTCAAAAGGTTGAGAGTAAGCGAGAAATTTTGAAGAAGTTTCGAAAATTTTCACCGGTAAATTGTATTTTCTAGGGGTGTTCATACATTCCCTGAAAACCGATCTGATCGACCAAATCGATAGAATTTAGGTCGGTTGGTCAGTTTTCGAGCTTGTGTCACCGAAAAATTTTCGGTTAAGTCGGTCGGTTTGATCGGTTAACCCAAAATTTCTTTTATAAAATATTGATATTTTCATATAATTAAATATATTCTTTATTAAATTATTGCAAAATTATCTTAAATTTAAGTGTATTTCCAAAAAATTATTCTATATGCTCATTTTTTAAAATTAATTGTCAAATTTTCATTATAAAATTCTATGATGAATATATTTTTTTAATAAAAAAATAAGAAAAAACTTAATATTAATTAACGGACTTTACCGACCGACTTAACCGACCGGTTGGTGCCGGTTTCATTTTTTAGAAAACCGATAGGTCAGTTCGGTGTCAATTTTTACCAAAAACGACACCAACTGATGAACACCTTTAGTATTTTCACATATTTCTCAAAAAACAAAATTGTAGTTTCACATTTCTAGGGTCTGGAAATAAATTTTAAAAAAGCGGTTAATTTTTGCAAATAGAATGATTATGCGGGCTATTTTATCAATTTCCCAAATAACTCGTCGTCGCTTAAGCCTCTACGCCATCTCTGAAAATCTTGGAGGCATTTCGTCGAGCACAAGTTACGACCCTCCAATGGCGCTTTCAGGTTTGAGACATTAGGGTTTCTCTTTCACACTCCATTGCTACTACAATGTTCGGAGCTCAACCGTCCTCCCCCGCCTTCGGCACGCCGGCGTCCACTCCGGCCTTCGGAACTCCGTCGGCATTTGGAAACCTTTCCTCATCTCCTGCTTTCGGAACTCCATCTCCGTCGCCTTTCGCCACCGGTTTCGGGTTCGGCTCGTCTCTCTTCTCCACTCCATTCTCTTCCCAGCCGTCCCAACAGCATCAGCAATCGCCGCTGTTTCAGCAACCAGCCGCCACAGGATTCAGTTTCCAGATTCTGTCGGCAGCGCCAGCCGCTACTGGATTCAGTTTCCAGACTCAGTCGGCAGCGCCAGCGGCCACAGGATTCAGTTTCCAGACTCCGTCGGCAGCGCCAGCCGCCACTGGATTCAGTTTCCAGACTCAGTCGGCAGCGCCAGCCGCCACAGGATTCAGTTTCCACCCTCCGTCGGCATCGCCTCAGTCGAGTCCATTTCCAAATGCTCAATTGATCACTCAGATGGCTCCGGTGGCGCCGCTTCCTTTCTCCCTTGCAGATCGAGATATTCAAGTACGTTTCTGGTAGTAATCGGCATGAACTAGCAATATTTCCATTCTCCTTCTGTATTCGCGCGTATTCATTTCTTGATTTTGTTGTTTGCGTCAGGCAATTGTCGAGGCGTACAAGGACGATCCAGGAAACCCGAAGTACGCTTTCAAGGTTCGTTTCCCTGTTCTCGACTGGTAACCGGAATGCATTGTGCTTTTACCCGTCACTTGCACTTGGAGAATCAATAATGTGAATGAAGAAGAATATGATGAACTTTCTTATAAGTTCTTGGAAGTAATGTAAGCATCATTTCTAGTTCTCAGAAATTGATGTTTGTTTTTATTTGGCAGCATTTGTTATTCAGTGTAACTGATCCGCAATATAGGACGAACCCTTCTGGTGTATCGGATGTGAGTTCAATATATCGAGTTTAGAATTTTGGTATCTTTTTTTCCGCTGGATTCAACACTAAGTACGGATAATAGTTTGCATTTCCAGATAACGTGGGCTGAGGCTATGGCAAAGCTTGAAGGCATGGAAAAAGCTGATAGAGAGCGATTGTGGCCACAACTTGTCCAAGGTTTTAAGGATTTATCTCAGCGCTTGAAGGTATTTCAATTTACTGCAAAATGTGCTGTGAAATTACATCAGTTGATAAGTTGATTAAGTCGCATGTGTTGAAAGTTACAATCTGCCGCATCTTAGTAGCTTCTGCATGCGCTTCCAGCATTCCTTTTGAAAGTCTTTGCTTCCAGTTGAAATGTTCTTGAAAGTTGTCAAATAGTGAATGTGTTTTGTTTTAATTACTTCTTATAAAAAAGTATTTGGGAAACTATTTTTTGTGCGTACTTCTATACTAGTAGGCAGTATATTTTTCTTTTCACACGTCCTTGCGTTTGCCGAGTGAAGTAGCTGGTTTGTTTCACTGACTCTTGTGGGGTTAATACAGATTCAAGATGAAGTCATCCTCTCTGATGCTGAGAGACTGCGGGTGATCCAAAGCAATGTCAAAATGGTAATCTTATGCTTCCTGGATGATAAATTTTAAATGTTAAATTAAAGGTTAAATTATTGATTTGGTCTTTATGGTTATGGTTTTGAAAAAGAATATGGTCTTTATGGTTTCAATCATTAGAATTTAGTTCCTATGATTTGATAAAATCTAATAAATAGTTTTATGTGGTAGTTACCTATTCACGTGTCAATAATGATGTGTGCTATGTAGTTTATTAGATAAAAATGAGTTGGAAATAGCAAATTTCTTTGGAAATTGGCAACTCAGATTTTTATTCTATCAATTATGAACTCACTTTGTCAACAAAATACATAAGACCACCATATTTACACATAGATAGCTACTTAATTCGCTCGCAATTGCGAACAATATGGATCCTTTCAAATCATAAGCATTAAATTCTAACTTTTTAAAATCATAGGGACGAAATACTTATTTTATTGGGGCCAAATATATGTTATAAATAATTTTAAATTTCTTTTTTTTAATTGATGCAGCTTCAGAGGCATTTTCTAGCTGGTACTCTACCTTGCGTCCAAAGGTTGAAACTGAAGGAGCAAGGTTTTCAAAGGCGTCTTTTGAGAGTACGTGTTATTTTTTCTAATCCCCCTCCTTAAAAGAAACGAATTTCATAATGCTACTGATTCCAAAATGCTTCTATATTAATTTTTACTTTTTCTTCAATTATTAAAGGTTATGAGAACTGTGGAAGCATTAGAAAGTAAGGGGTGCCTAGGGCCTGTAATGAAAGGGGAAGCTGAATTGGCTGATAAGTTAGCTTTGATACCGAGGCAGGTAGGTATCGTATCCTTCACCCCTTTTACTTTAATTTCAAAACAATTGAAAATTATTCATGCAAGAAGTTCGTAGGGAATCTGCATCTAGTTCGATCAAATTCAACTTTATCATAATTGTCAAACATGTAAATTATTTCAAAACATAACTGCCAACTGCATAAAATTTCAATTACAATTTTGCAAAAAAAGAGCAACTTAATCAAGGGACAGCCTCTTTGGTAGAAGCTTGAGGTCTCCAAGGTATGCTTCATTGGAGGTTTCAACCTTTAAGATTCAATACCTACCAATGAATTTAATTGCAAAATTCCTTGTTCTCCGGGTTCTAGCCTGGGGACAAGTGTAGTGTAGGTGCTTCAGGTATGTAATAGAGCAAAATTATGAATGTCAATTATATATTAAAAAAAAAAAAAAATCAAGGCCTTTTTCGTTTTAAAGAGCATTGGATGACCGACATCTTTCATTTTTTTTTTTTTTTTTTTTTTTTTACTATAATTGAATTATGTCATTTTACTTGTAACAAAATTTGAAAGATGATACCGAGATGTTTTGAGGCCATGTACCTACCATTGTAATATACTTTTGAATGAAATTAGTTTCCATGTAGGAGGGGAATTTTCCCTCTTCTTTAACAAGTCAATGGGGAAGCATAAACTAGAATTAGAATTATAACTAGGGGAAAATATTTGACTTATCACAAAAAGTTGCGTCGAAGTGATAATATTTGACAGCGTTTCAGTTGAAAGGATCTGGGGAAGAGCTTTCGAGGAGGGTGCAAAATTTGCTAACAACTACTCGAGGTCAAGCAAATGGCTCCGTTACTGGAAATTCTATCGGTCTTCAAGGATCGGCAAAACTACACGAACAGAGTCTTGCTGATATGCAGGAGGTGAGAATATAATTGTGTTCTGCTGAATATAAATGTTTGCGAAAATACTTTTTAGTCTCTAGTTTGGTTCTAGTTTTAATTTGGGCCTTATGTTTTGAAATTGAAGACTTTTACTCTAACATTTCAATAATGCTCACTTTTAGTCCATGAGATAACAAAATGGTTAGTTTATTATGTATTGGTGGCTAAAATTATAATTTAACTAATTTTGAATTTCAATATATATTTTCATTTTCAAATGAATTTAATTTTTCAAAGAAAAATAAGTATAAAAGTAAAAAAAAAAAAAAAAAAAAATTAAAAGTGCTTAATTTTGAAACATAGAGACCAAATTTGGAACTAGATCCCAAACCTTTTTCCATAATGTTTTGAGATTTATCAACATTACACATACCGTCTTTGTGAAAGGATAAAATTGGAAACCACCATGGATATGCCTAGTCGTCAAAAACGCCATAAGAAATCATAAGAGTGTGAGTTCAATTTATGATAGCCGGCCAGCTACCTATGAATTAATTTTTTTATAGGTGTCTTTTACATTTAAATGTTGTATGTTGGAGTGCATGTAAGTTGACCTGTACAGTTACTAAAAAAAAAAAAAAAATAATAATAATATAAGTGAGAATTTTGGTAAATGCAGTTCTGTTATCGTCGAGGTCGAGTTTATTAACAACTTCATCTACATGTCACATTCCAGGTTTTGCAGAAGCAGACAGAAGCCATTGCAAGACTTGGTAATGCTCTGAAGAGAGATGTTAGAGACATGAAAATCATAATGGCCGAAGACAAAGCAGTTATAGATGATGCGAGTTAAAAGAAATTGAGCTCGCATTTCTTGCCTTTTGTTTTGTTTTGTTATAAATAGATATACTTGGCTTTAATTTTCCAAAAGGAAAATTTTAAATCCGTTTTCAAAAATTTTACATACTGCCCTTAGTAAGATCGGGGTTAGTATTTTGTTGATATAGGGTCAATTTGAACTGCTTAATGCATGATTGATTTTGATTCGGTGCAGTGTTAAAGGCTGAACTGTAATGGAGTCATCAGGCAGCTTGAGCAGTTGCTAGACTTGTTCAAGAAACCCGATAACCCGAATAGATTGATCAACCTAGCTCAATTTGATCGGTTGCTTATTTGTGTTGAATTGTGTTTAAATAAATATAATTTTCATTGGGTGGATTGATTCTTGGATTGCCTAAAATTAGTTTGAGTGGATCTAAGTCAAACACAATTTATATTATTATTTTTTTATAAGCAGATTTTTCATGTATAATAAATCAAAAAAGTGGGCGTAGTAAAAAGGCTAAATCTCATATATCTAACGGTCAATCGATGCGACAACAGTATTTGAAAGTGTTCAAAATAGGCAAAAAATGTTCTAAATTATTCTATGGCTAAAATATATATATATA
>JBBMKA010000003.1:5978330-6012927 GCA_037833695.1 Sechiopsis laciniata | reverse complement strand
TTATATATTTTTAATGTTATTAAATATTATAATAAGAAAATTAATATTTAGATTTCAAAAAATAAAAATGAATATTTTTATTCATAAAAGAAAAGAAAAATATTTTGTGGAAGAAATCAGAGAAAATAATATTATAATTATATATATTTTTTTTAATTCAAAACAATCTTTTAGATATAAAAAAGAAAAGAAAATACAATTTTATTTACAAAAAGTGAGAATCCCCGGGTGAATGTGAATTTAAGAAAGAGAGCCATGTGTCTCAATCTTGGAGCGCCACATAGCATTCTGAAGGGTATCCTAAAGAATTTCCTGCACCCAAGTTTCACCCTTATAAAAATTTGTGTTTCCTAGGAATTGGTGAAATACTGAAATTATTATTTGGTTTGTGATCTATCTGGTTTGTTATTTTTGCTTCGTACAATTATGTTTTTTCGCCTTCTGTATATTGGTGCAGTTTCTGTAGAATAGCATTGTGGTTAGGGTAAGGTTTTGATTCTTGAATGTCTTTTTCTTCGGTTTCAATAGAAGACATTTTAATTGGTTCTCGTAGTTTTATTATGATAAATGAGCAAGAAAGTTAGTCATCCTCGAAGGATGTTTCGATTCTTATCAAATTCAATGTTTTTCTTTGAATCTATTATTATTCTTATTATTTTTTTTTTTTGTAATTACAAATTTTCTTAGATTGAGACCTTTTTTATAATACGTCCCTTGCTTTGTTTGGTTATTTTTTTAGAATTCCACTCTTTTCGTTATTTCATCTTTTCGTAATGAAGATTTGATATACAAAAATAATAAGAAGAATGATATATTCTGTTTAGACATTTTTCTGTGAATACTGAATGCTTGCTCCACCAGCCCAACGAACAACGGTACTGATACATGTGGGTAGAATCCATCATAATCGTTATATAAAAAATTGTATTTGATGAACTCTTCACGCAAAATAATTATAAATGTAAGCAAATTATAAAGTATGAATATCAATAATACGTTTTAATGTTATATTATAAATACTCATTCATACCAATATTATGTATTCTAACAAAGTATATGACATACTTATTAATACACTATATTTGCTAAATTTTTATTGGTAAGGAGTATTTACATTGAACATTTATAACTACTTCTAAAAAAACGACATCTGGACGAGTTATTGTAACTACTTAAAACAGTTCATTATTTCTAATGACTCAAAACAATTTTTCATTTATAATCATCAACTTTTAACTACTCAAAATAACTTTTCATTTCTGATTAGTCATTTATAATTATTCATTTCTAACCATTTAAGTTAATTATTTTTTTAATCATTCAATCTTAACTACTCAAAATAACTCATCTTTTCAAATTCACATGCAAAAAACTATTGTCGCTAACTATTCACCAAAAAAATCACATACAAACGAGTTTTTGGCTGCAACTCCTCCATAATATATATTTAAATGAACTATTACAGAAATCTCAATTTTCTAACTACTCAAAATAAGTTCTCAAACTAACTCATTATCTAAATTCGCCTTATCTTACGATATTTGATTGTCAAGAAAATTCGTAGAAAATTAATTTATTGTTAGGTGGTCACCATGAATTAAATCAATCACATTAAAATACATCTTTGACCAATATGCCACTCCATGATGATTTTATTATTATTATTTTTTATAAACATTCCATGATAGTTATATATAAACTCCTACTCTTACTGGGTGGGCTTTATTTGTTCAACAACTTCAACAATTGCCCTATTTTAATATCTTTTAGTTTAAAATAATTAAGACTTCTTAATTATGAAAGTACTCAATTATGCACTTGCTGCCTTATCTAAGTAGTAAATTGGTCACTTTACTTTTGTTCCATAAATTTTGAAGTTTATTCGATTTGAATCCATTTCAAAAGCAATTTTAGTTTTATCAAAAAATAAAAAAAAGTATTTTAGTTTGTGAACTTGTGAAATTTGTTTTATTTTGATTTTTAATTTTTAAATACTTAATTTTAGTCTTTGGATTTTTTAATATTTTTTTAAAAATTACTTCATATTATAAATTTGAATTATCAAGCTATTAATTCAATAATTTTAATACAATTAAAGGCAAAATCATAAAGATGATAATTTATTTTAAATAAAAACAAACAATTTTATAAAAACCAATCTTAGTTTATTATTATTATTTTAAAGTTTAAAGACTATGGAATTAATTTCAAATATCAAGAACTAAAATTGAATTTTTACAAAAAATTTAGGACTAAAATGGAAAGTTAAACTAAATTCATATCAAAATTTACAAGATAAAAAATCAAAATAATAACATAGAATAAAATAAAATAAAATTGTATTTTAAGTGACTTAAAAAAAAAAAAAAAAAAAAATTGTATTTTAAGTTTTTTTTGTTTAACCTAACATTTTCCACGTGATATCTAAAAAAAAAAAAAAAACATTTTCCATAAATCTCGGCAAAACGGAGCAGTGCCCTAGACTTTCCCCTCCTCGCTTAAACTCCCAAATTTGAGAGGCATTTTCGAGAGCAGAAGTTTCGACTCTCAAATGGCGGTTTAAGAAATTAGGGTTTCTCTCTTACACACTCCATTGCAAGTACAATGTTCGGAGCTCAACCTTCCTCCTCCCTCTTCGGAGCTCAACCTTCCTCCTCCCTCTTTGGAGCTCAACCTTCCTCCTCCCTCTTCGGCACTCCACACTCAACGCCGTCGTCAACTCCGGCCTTCGGAACGCCGTCGTCAACTCCGGCCTTCGGAACGCCGTCGTCAACTCCGGCCTTCGGCACGCCGTCGTCAACTCCAGCCTTCGGCACGCCGTCGTCAGCTCCGGCCTTCGGTACGCCGTCGTCAACACCGGCCTTTGGAACTCCATCGTCAACTCCAGCCTTCGGAACTCCGTCGGCGTCTCCTGCATTTGGAAACTTCTCCTCAACTCCAGCCTTTGGAACACCATCTTCTTCGTCTTTTGCTCCCGGTTTTGGTTCGTCTCTCTTCTCCACTCCATTCTCTTCTCAGCCTCAGCCTCAGCCTCAGCAACAGCAACAGCAACAGCAACAGCAATCGCCGCTGTTTCAGCAACCAGCCGCCACAGGATTCGGTTTCCAGACTCCGTTTGCAGCACCTCAGTCCAGTGGATTTCCAAATGTTCAATTGACCACTCAGATGGCCCCGGTGGCACCACTTCCTTTTTCCATGGCAGATCGAGATATTCAAGTACGTTTTTTAAAGTAATCGGAAAGAACTAGCAATTTGTACTTTCTGCTTTTGAATCTGCGTTTATTTAATTTGTTTTTGTTTTCTGCATCAGGCAATTGTTGAGGCTTACAAGGACGATGCAGGAAACCCTAAGTATGCTTTCAAGGTTTGTTTCTCTGTTTTCGACTGGAAATCGGAGTGCCTTGTGTTTTTACACTGCCATACACTTGAGAGTACATATTGTGAGAAAAGATAGCTAAATTTTCATGTGAGTGTTAGGAAGTAATGTATTCATCATTTTCAGTTGCTACAATGCTGATTCTTGTGCTTATGATGCAGCATTTGTTGTTCAGTGTAACTGATCCTCAATTTAAGGCAAAGCCTGCTGGTGTATCGGATGTGAGTTCAATACATTGAGTTCTTACATCTAGAATTTTCGTTTATTTGTACTTCTTTTTTTCTGTCATACTACACTAAGTACGGAGACTAGTTTGCATTGCTAGATAATGTGGGCTGAGGCTATGTCAAAGCTTGAAGGCATGGAAAGTGCTGATAGAGAGCGGTTGTGGCCACAACTTGTTCAAGGTTTTAAGGATTTATCTGAGCGCTTGAAGGTATTTCATTTTACTTAAAAAAGGTGTTGTGAAATTCTTTGATTATATTTTAAGATATCTGTCTCAGCGCCTGAACTCAATGTGTCCTCCAAATTTATGCATATTTCATTATGTTCTATGAGTTTTGGCATATATTTTGTTGTAGCTTCCAATTTTTTTTCTTTATCTTCATCAATCGCAGTGGATTTGCAGTCTTATTCTTAAGCAATGGTTTTTTGTAGGAAACAAAACCATTTTATTGATGAATGATAGTGTTATAAAGAAAGAGAAACCAATCGAAACTAAGAACAATAGTAAATTAAAACATAATGAAGGGAAATAAAACCAATTAAGAGGGCTCTCAAAGAGAAATAATAGAGCAAATATAAACAAAGGTCATCCGAGAAACTCTATATAGACTAATTATTACAATGCTGTAGTTATTCTCCATGAACTGTGTTAGCAAGGACGATGGAAAATCTCTCAGCAGCCAATGATTGCAAAGACAAGGTGATTTGCTATGGAACACATCTTGAGTCACCTTTCCCAATCTCATTGTATTTTTCTTTTTTAGAAAAATATGTATAGCAATAGTAGATACCACTACCATGAAGGGTAATGATAGAAAACTCATTTCAAAAAGCTTGACCCAAATCTTATAGAAGAGAGAGACGGACTTTGATTTGGTTTTCTTGCTCTTGATTTCATTTGGTTTTCTTTTTTGTTGCAACTTGCATCTTATTGATCGATGACATTGACTACACAAACCATTTTCTGTTAACCAAAGAAAAATAATAATTTTTTGTTGGATGAGAAACAATTTCATGGTGAGTGTAATTGCAAGAAAGCAAAGCCCCATTGGGCCAGCTTACAAAAGACTACAAAGAAAAATAATAGGTAAAAGCAATGTTGAATCAATATTTGTCTCCACCTCCACTTCTATCTCCACTAGAGCGCCATATCCAGGATACTCAAGGGGATGAGGCTCATTCATATATGTGATATATTCTTCGATCATCAAAGGAATGAGAATGTGGTTCATAGGTAGGTCCTCCATAGTATTCTAAATAAAGTTACCAATCATTATTTGTTGGCCTATTGGGCAAAGAGGGGTTTGAGGATTTAAGAGGTTATGAGTTCAATCCATGGTAGCCATCTACCTAAAAATTAATTTCCTACGACTTTCCTTGATAATCAAATATTGTAGGGCTAGGTTAGGCAATTGCTGGGAGAATGGCCGAGATGTGCATAAGCTAACCTAGACATTCACGATTATAAAATAAATTATTATCACCAAGATTATAAGAGGATATAGATGGATGGGGCTTAGAGCTTGATCATACTTCAAAGATTCATAGAGGGAACTTGTGCAAGGAGAGGAACAATTTTCTAAATCAATGTAACAATGGTGCTTGGAAGTTGAAATTTGTTTGCTCCGAACCTATGTTGGTAGTACAGTGGGTAAAGATGAATGAGTCTCAACAAAAACCTTGTCAATTGGGGGATGAGTACCCAATGAAGAGCAAGGAAAAAGGGAAATTGGTGAGGTCAATAATTTTTTGTTTTTAAGCATGGATAGGGCTTAGAGCCTGATCATACCTCAGGGACTCATAGAGAGAACTGGTGCAAGTAGAGGAACAATCTTTCTGAATCAGGGTAACAATGGTGCTTGGAAGTTGAAATTTGTTTGCTCCGAAGCAATGTTGATTTTCTATTGCATTAGTATACATCTTTGGTAGTAAAGGGAGGGCCAAGGAGTCTCAACAAAAACCTTGTCATTTGGGGGATTTAGTACCCGATGAAAATGAAGGAAAAGGGAAATTGATGAGGTCAATAAGGTTTTTGTTCTTAAGCAATGTTACGAATATACTTATAACTTTTGAACTGCTTTTTTACGTCATGGATCTGATTTGATACTTTTGAGTTCATTTAAGTGGTTGATCCAAAGTTACATTTAAAGAGATTGTATAGATGAAATACAGAATTATAGGAACCTGAATGATTTATTGCTGAATTCTATAAAAAGGCATGGAACATTCTCGAAGTAGACATCATGAGAGTGTTATTGACATTCAAAACTATTATGTTTGATAGGAAGCCAAGTATGTTTTATTTAGTCCATCAATGTTATTGACACTCAAAAGTTTTATTTAATTCATTGTATGTTGATTGATCTTTTTTCTTCTCGTGTTTCTTCCACATAATTTACAAACCTTCTCCGTCATCGGCGTCACCGGTCAAAAGCTCATCATTGCGTTTCTTTTCTCGAAAGCCCTAACATTGCTTTTCTTTCAACTCCATCCTGATACATAGCCTCTTCAACCACCGATGACTTCAATTTGGCTTTTCTTTGTTGAGTGCAATGAGAATGCAAGGCTCTTCATCAATGAATTTGAAGCTTTCCTCCAAAGACCCTCTCCTACTGAAGATGACGTCTTATCTCAGTTAAGGTTGGTGTTTGGGTATACCCACCATCTTTTGGGTCCTCCATTACCGTCATTGACTACACATTCTCCGTCAAGCATTTCTACTCCGACATATCCTTGGGCTTCTTCCTTTTTCACTAACTATCTTTTGCTAGGCGTAGCAATAACACACACTTCTTCCTTCTTCACTGACCATCTTTTGATGACAACGACACCTAAGCCACACGTTTGAATTGAAGGCAATTCTTCAAGGATGATTTCAAGTCATTCTTTCTTCTTCACTGGCACCATCGAATTGCAAGCCTCTGTTGATATGTGCCATTATGTTTCTTTATCCTATTTGAAACCTCTCGCTATTTATTTGGTGAATGAGCCTGTATTTATCTGTCTTTGCCTCCAGTTTGGCCTGTGTAATCAGCCTCTTCCCCATCTCTCCCTTTCTTCTATATATTCACTTGTTTTGATAGGTCTTTGTAAGTTGTAATACTTTCACTTATCAATGACACCATTTTGTTTCCTTAAAAAAAAACAAATGCAATAGCGTAGGTCTATAACAATTTGGTTTTTTGTTTTTGGTTTTTGAAATTTAAGTTTGTATTTACTTAAATTCTTCACATATGGTTTCATCTTTCCTTAAAACAGTAGTAAATTCTAACCAAATTCCATAAAACAAAACAAGTATTTGAAACTATATTTTTGGCTTGGTTTTTAAAAACATAAGTAAAGTGTAGATTTCAAAGTAATGAAAACAAAAAGAAAATGGTTATCAAATGGGCCTAGTGATGAGTTTTTGTTTTTATTTAAGTTTACTAATAGTTTCTTATCAATAAATAATTTAAGGTTATTCAGTATTGATATGTTCTTGGAAATATCCATGTTCTATCAATATTACTAGTACTGATAAGTTATAATCTACTGAGCGTTAGTAGATATGCGTGTGCTTTCAACATTCCTTGTGATATGTTTTTTTTTCAATCAAAATGTTCTTCAAAGTTGCGTTATATTGAATATGTTTCTTGGAAATCATAAATGCTTGAAAAGAATGAGTTCAATCCATTTATGGTGACCATTTAATAAGTAATTAGTTTCTTGACAACCAAACATAGTAGGTTGTCCATAAGTAGGTTGATACTCATCTGTATAAAAAATATTTTTAACATCTAAAAATAGCTTAAAAGGTGAATGGCATCAGCTCGTGTTTTGAAACTATTTTTGTGATCATACTTCACCAATTTTAAGTATATGTTGCTCTTTGCGCGTCCTTGTGGTTTGTTGCGTTGACTCTTTCAGTGGGGTTAATAATACAGATTCAAGATGAAGTCATTCTCTCGGATGGTGAGAGACTGCGGATGACCCAAAGCAATGTCAAAATGGTAATTTTACGCTCCCATATCGACAAATTATGAAGTTTTGTGCTTCTAATTTATGCTTGCTTGATGCAGCTTCAGAGGCATTTTATAGCTGATACTCTACCTTGGGTCCAAAGAATGAAACAGAAAGAGCAAAGTCTTCAAAGGCGTCTTTTGAGAGTATGTATTGTTTTTTTTTCTTCTAATGAGTGGGGGCTAATATGCAACAAAATGTTCACACTTATACTTGTGTCCAGTGTTTTAAAAGGCGTGTCTTGGCGCAAGGCGCACCTCGCTTGGGAAAGGCGAGGCACACTTAATAAGGCATTTGAATACCTTAGGCCCCTTTTGATAATCGTTTGGTTTTCTGTTTTTTATTTTTGAAATTTAAGCTTATTTTTACTCAAGTTTCCTACAATGTGCTCCATCTTTCTTACAATTTATCCATCTTTTGTTGAAAAAGTAGGAGAATGCTAACCGAATTTCAAAAACAAAAACAAGCTTTTACTTTTTTTTGTTCCTAAATTTTAGTTTGGTTTCTTAAAATATAGGTAAGATGTAGATATCCAAGTAAGAAAAAATCTATAGTAAGGTAGTTATTATAGGCTTAAATTTCAAAAACCAGGGGCTTTAAATAACTTGATTCTTCAACTCACAAAGACAACATTTGCTTAAATGAAAGGTTATTAGTTGAATCTTATGTATGTTTTGTATATATTCTTAGTTAAACTTCATTTCTTTCCATGAAATGAAGGTTAATAGTTAAATGCTATGTATGTTTTATTTATTTTTCTTGGTTTAAAACTTCATTTATGTCTATGAAAATGTTTTTATTGTGTATACACATTTATAAACTTTGTTGTGTTTTTTTTTTTTATATAATGCGCCTTAAGTAAAAAAGTCCGCTCCTTTTAGTGCGCCTCAGACCTCAGAAGGCCATTACGCCTTGCGCTTTTTAACACACTGCTTGTGTCAAACTGCTTCTGTTTTTAAATTTGTCCTTTTTTTTTGAATTAAAGGTTATGAGAATTGTTGAGGCACTAGAAAGTAAGGGTTGCCGAGTGCCATTAATGAAAGAGGAGGCTGAATTGGCTGAGAAGTTGGCTTTGATAACGAGGCAGGTTGGTTTCCTTTCACCCCTTTTACTTTATTTTCAAAATTTTATATTGAAAAGTTCCACGCAGGGCATATCCATCTTGTCCAATCAAATTAATTATTTCAAAATCTATGGCCTACTTGATTATTATTTCGTTTTTGGTTTTGAAATTGAAGCTTGTTTTCTAAAAGTTTTTCTCTCTCGATGAAGCATTTGAATCTTTAACAAAATTCCAATAATATAAACCAGTTTTTAAAAATAACTTTTTTTTAGTTTCCAAAATATTGCTTGGATTTTGAAAAAGTACTAAGTAGATAACATAACAATTTTTAAAAATAAAAAAAACCGAATAGGTTATCAAGTAAGGCCAAGGTAACTTACAAAATTGTCAATTGTCATTTTTTTTAAAAAGAGACTAGACTGAAGTTTTAGTAATCAATGCCTTATTTTTCTTTTTTAAAATAGTGGCATATAGATTATATAAATAGTTATCTTACATTGTTTAATATGATATTATTGTCATTTTAATTGTAATAAAAATTGAAATGTTTGAAAGTCATGTGTGGCAACTATCATTGAGTGACGAGTTTAATACATGATTGTCATCTCCCTAGGAAATAACTTATAGGTTTCTTTGACATTCAACTATTGTTGGGTGACAATAGTGGAGGTGCATGCTGGCTGGAGTGTTGATTTAGAATTTATTTTCGTCATATTAATGTTGTGAGAAAGTTTAATTATTGTGTACTGTTTAGTAACCAACGAGAACATAATTTTACTTACATAAATTGTGTGCTTATAACTAAAACTTCATAAGTTCGAATTCCATTCATTGTTGTTGAACTAAAAAAATAAAATCTAATATGACTATGTGTGTATTCTTCCAACTAGAAAATTTATTGTATTGAAGAGGTATGAATTTCCTTTCTTTCAATTTCATCTCTATTATTGTTTGTTATAATAGAAATGTATAATAGTGAAGGCTTGCGATCATGTATAAACAAAAAGGTCATGTGTGCTATTCAAACATACCTTTAAAATCAATTAATATTCCTGCGCTTATAATTGAAAGAAAATCATCTGAAAAGATCGTAATGATATTCTTGAACATGTTGTATCAGATGAAAGGATCTGGGTCAGACCTTTCGAGGAGGGTACAAAATTTGCTTATAAGTACTCGTGGTCAAGCAAATGGCTCTACTGCTGGAAATTCCATTTATCTTCCAGGATCAGCGAAAATACACGAACAAAGTTTTGCTGATATGCATGAGGTGCGTATATATATAGTGTTATGTGTAGACTACAACAAATTTATTTTTGTTAAATGCAGTAGAAGTAATTGTCAAATTTTATTGAGCAACTTTATTCTACGTGTCGTCGTGTGCCAGGTTTTGCAGAAGCAGACCGAAGCCATTGCTCGACTTGGAAATGTGTTAAAGCGAGATGTTAGAGACATGGAAATCATAATGGTTGAAGACAAAGAGATGACAATGGATATATGCTATGATAGAAATTGAGTTCACATTTCTAGCCACTTCTGTTTTCTTATATAACTTTTCTATACCCTGCCCAAGTAATTTATACTTTTCTTGTTTGAAAAACCTATGCTGTTTCCCCTCATGAATTATTTCTATCCAATGATTTTTCTAGTTTGTAAACTATTATTTTTATTATTATAATTTTGCCGAAAACTTTAGAAACATATCTGAAAAATAGAAAACAAATTACAGATCATTAAAAGGAAGTTACAAGATCTTAGTTTTTTTGGATATCAACATGCATGGTTTTGTTAAGAAATCAAATAGAAATTGGATTAATATTATTAATATGCATAATTCTCAATCATTTCCATAATATAGAACCAAGAGATCAACCTGGGAGAGAATTCATGAGGATAACTCAGGTTAAGAGAAAAAACGAAACGTTATCGATTCGATTATATAAAAACTTCAATTGTGTCAATAGATCTGTAATTTAAAAAAGAAAAGAAAAAAAAAAATTACAATAGGTTAAGTTACGACACAATAGGCTTTCCACTTACCCTCATCGCAGATACTCAAAATTATAGCATTTCGTAAAAAAGATTAACCCAAGATATATGAAATTACAGGTAACTTGCGAAAGATGAATCCATTTTACTGCATTGAAAGCTCGAATGGGTGAGCTCAACTGGCATCTTGTACTAACAACCTCTTCGATCTCCCATCTCGAATAACGGGTGAACCCTAATTATAAAAAATGCTTCCCATGCACACAATAAACTTAATGAGCTCCAAAGTCGACTCCCCTCCTTAACTTTCTGTATAAGCTTCTGCCATTATTAAGAGCACCAAAGACGTCCATCCAGTAAATGGGTGTGCGCCTTTTCCCTTACCCGTCTTTTGGTTATACTGTTCCCATATGAATCCACTCTTGTGGTAATTACCAACCACATTTCTGCATTAATGATCAAGGCAACTAAGCTTTCTAATCGCGTAAAATAAAGAGAAAGAGAAATTCTTTCATGCACATAATGTATAGAGAAACTCTACTTAAACGCACATGTGACACCATATAAATAGTTTTTTTTTTTTTTTTTTTTCTTTTATTAGTTTCTACTTTTAAAAAATTTATGTGGTACCAAATTGTAGAATCTCCCAAAAACAAAATTTACTTCTACTCGAGTTTTCTTTGTTTTTTGTATAAGGAACCAAATTAAAATATAATTTTCGTCGTAGATGTTTCATTTTAGTATTTGGACTTTCAAATGATTACTTTTAGTTTTACTTAAACTTGGTCTCCTGGCCTAAAATAAATTTGAAGTTATTTTTTTCATTTTCAAAATTGGTTCAATAACATTAATCATTCTAATACTAGAAATGATAAGGCGTGAACATATTTAAAAAAGAGAAAAAATTAACATAAGCCTACCTAATAACCAATTTTAAGCATGTATTTTTAAAAAATAGAAAATATAAAATGAAGAACGAACTCGAAAATACGGTCCATCCACTGTAAAATGTATTTTTAAGAACGAACTCATAATTACCTAATTATATTGCTTCTCAACTCATCACGAATATCTTTGGCTCTTTCTCTATACGGTCCATCCACTGTAATTCAAGTCACAGTAAGGTAAATAATAAAAGAGCAAAGAGGTTCATGATTCCAGATGGGGAGGTTATGGATAGAAAATACCTGTGGCATAGTGGTTGAGTGCTGAAAGAATCAAGTAGTTCATGTTCATCCAAATTGTACCTCTCCAATAAGGTGCATCATGCTCTGTATTGTACTTCATGTATAACGAGCTACAACAGTCAGTTTCAAAGACCGAATTAGTCCACATAATACGTAGCGGTTAAAATACCATTTTGGTCCCCAAACTTTCAAACATCTAATTTTAGTCTTTATACTTTCCAAAAAGGCTTAAACTTGGTCCCTATAATAATTTTAATCTTCTTTAGAAGTACATGGACTAAAATTGTCCCCCAATTGGTCGAAGGCACGGGCTTCGAGGGTATGCTCCCCTTGAAGTCTCGAGTTCGAGATCTGCTGTGACATTAATTTGTAGATATCCTCTCGATGTGTCCTAGTGCCACAGTCTAGGGACGAGTCAGCGGTGCCCCAGGTTTAAAGAAGCAAAGCTCCAAGTTCCCGAGTTATAAGAAAAAAAAGAGTTAAAAGACGAAATGAGACAAAACTTAAAGATAGAAACCAAAATGGTATTTCAACATAATAATATCATTACAAGCAAGAACAAAATGTGAACATGTTTTTGTCAAGATCCCACATCGAAAAAGAGTGAAGATCTCATAGCAATATATAAGAAAGGTGGACTACTCCTGTCATAACCAATTGATTTAGAGTGGAACCTCATGTTATCTAATAGTTTCTAAAATTTATAGAGGAAGAGAAACAAAAATTGACTATAAGGACCAACTTTAAGTTTTTATTTCTGAAAGTAAAAGAAAATTGGACATGAAAACATTCAGGTACCAAAATAGGACACCAAAAGTACATAGCGGAATTTGGGTTTGTCAAAAGAGATAGTACAGTTACCTTGTCTTAGATAGGGAACGGAGCCCATAATCCGTCCAGAATATGCTTCGATTCGAAATAAGATCAAGCTGTTTTTCTAGAATCCACGATTCCTGTTGGAGAGGAGAATAATTCAAGCGTATTCAGCACTGGACATATAAACACACGAATGGTTTGATGTTGCCAACTCTTACCGGTGGAATGATCCTTCCCATGAGTGGAAAAAGACTGACATAGCCGATATGAGGAACCGTTCTCAGTCTCGGCCTTTCTGACACTTCCCGGATTTGTCGAGTTGTATATCCCTGTTCTACCATCACCTCTTTCCAAACTAAACGAACCTACATGAGATCAATACTGGCATTATAGAACACAAGAATGTACTCTTATGACACAGTAGCTTCCCAAAACTTTGTACTAAAAAATACAACATTTTTGTTACCCGACCAACCATCTGGAGAAGCAAAAACAACGGGCACACTAATCGCCGGGTTTTCTTTTAACAAAAAAACAATTTTATTAATGTATGAAATTACAAAAGAAGGAAATCCATTGAAGTAGGTATTATTATTATTTTCTGGATTAAGAAACAATTTCATTGATAAATGAAAAATGAGTAGTCAAACTCCAACTCCAACTCCAAGCCCCTAAAGATAATTGCATGAAAGACCTCCAATTGAAGGTAAAAAAAGATAAGCTATGAAGACTAAAAGGTTGAATAGCAATCAAAGAAAAAACATCCCTAAAATTTTGCCATTTTAATCATTACTGTCCTTGCTTTATCATATGGGCTCATACTATTCAAAATTTCAAAGATTGTAGTTTTACTACTCTATTGTCTCAATGGCAAAGTTTTTTGTAATATGTTTGGTTTGATCTTTTGTAACTTTTCATACATGAATGAAAGTTTACCGTTTCCTAAAAAAAAAAAAAAAAAAAAAAAAAAAATTTAAAGGTGCCACAAGAATGCATGAAAAAGAGGAGATTGTTTACACAGAGATACCACTATATTATCTATAGATTAAAAAAAAAAAAAGTGTGGAGACTCTTGTCTTGAAAAGCTTTCTATTTCGTTCTTGCCAAATGCCACCAACAAAATGCACCAATGAACATTCCAAAACTTCTTAGGATAAAACATGCCATCAGTGTTGTTAGCTGATATAATTAAATTTATTCTAACCCACCGGCGCTTAAACTTTTAGATTGATTGATGGTTTTTTTAACATGATTTAGAGTAGAAGGTCCCGAGTTAGAAAAAAAGTAGAGCAATTGAGAAAATAAAATTCATGTCCCACCCACAAAATTTGAAGAGTTGATTTCTAGGATATTATTGCAAAGACGATGAAAAAAAAACTGATACCATACCTTATCGGTGTGATTTCCAAAATCTAAATAAGTTCCATGAGCATCATCGAAGTGCATCTGATCAGGCATCAATGATAGTGAAATTAGAGGGGTCTATAAATTTAATGGTTATTCCAATTTTATTTTTTTAACAAGGTACCACTAAAAATAGTCATTCTTCATACTTTGATAATAATCATAATAATAAATTAAAAAACCCAGCAGAGATGAAAGTAACAACCAACCTGATTGAGAAGCTCAAAATCTGACAGGGTTTTTGCTGCTAAACTATAAACCTGCATCATATGAACTCATGATAAATTGAAAAAAGAAAACCTATGGATAAACTAAGTTGATCTTCCTTAATGACTTACCAGTCCAACTTCCTTTCCAGACAGCTCTGAAATAGAATGCATGCAATCTGCCGCAAGAAGCATCCAGCATCGGAGGTCCACATGACGCTCATCATCAGTTGGGTGCGAAGCGCGAGGATAATCATCCAACCCAGACATCAGTGTCTATAGTATGAACAATTTGATAGCATGTATAACTTTGTTGGTTAAGTCTAGCATATCATTGATTATGCATATAAGAGATATTTCAGACCACTATTTCGACATGACTTAGAGAAAATAGTTTTATAACATTCTACTCACAATAACATCAGATAAATGTCATTATTTTTTAATGCCCATGAGTATCTGGGCCAATTGATGCGCACCTCGACTATTTTGAAAGGACAACCATTGAAAATTAATTTTTAAGCAGGTGGCCACTTTGGATTAAACCTATGATCTCTAAGCAAAAGACACTTATTTGACTACTAGACCAACCCATAATGGCAGAGAAATTCAATTACTTTTCTAACATTTCTATATATTTTCCTGTGCTAAACTTCAATTTTGTTAATTATTTTTGGACGTCAACAGATGTCCGACAAAATTAACTTGCTCATAACTATGTACTTTAGCCACTTTATTTACTCTGTTTTTTTGTACATTTGAACTAAAATTGTAACTTCCAAGCCCTTTCCAGTACCTATGGTGAGACTTCAATTATGACAACCACAAAAGACATTACCATGTAGAAAAGAAGAGTTTTTAATTTCTTTTTTTTTTAAAATTATTATTATTATTATTATTTTATTCAACAACATTTGGGGGAGGGGGAAGAGTTGTTTACAAACAAACATTTCCTTTCACCATGCCTCCCCACATACAGGGATGATAACCTAGATTACCCCAGATAAATTTTAAGGATCAGGCATCAATGATGATAAAACTAATAAATTGATATTCATATTGGTACGGTAAGGATAAACAAAGTTATAGACGGTGCTACATTTTCTTAGTCAGCAATAGAGTACGACCGAGTAAAAGAGTTCAGATGAATACCCGAGGATTAAGTTCACGAGTTGTAGAGCTGTCTCTCCCATGCCAGTAATAGCTACTTGCCTCTTTCCCTGTGTTCGTCAAAATGATATTTTCAGTCAATCGGGGGAAAGAAAGTGAAATTCCAAATAGTTGCCAGGTAATATGTTTTCATGCATAGTGAAAGAACCATTGAATTCCCATCTCCCTTCACAAGGAGCAAAAAGAAATAGAAAATGCAAAAAAAAAAAAAAAAAAATCACATGAAAGCAAACACCTGGCTGTGTAGTATTGAACCACTGGAACCAAGCTTCCAAGCGGACAAAAGCTCGTTCTAAGAATGAAGAGATCTCTGACCTTTCTGTAGCTGTAAATGCATTTTTCTTTAGGCCATGAACTAATTCTGCAAGAAGAAACAAATTTTATCAACACAATGCAACTAGAGATTTTACCATAGTTTTTATCATTTTTGTTGCAGACCACAATAATATACTACTAGCAGAGTGCAAAAGCAGAAATTGCAGAGCTTGATAAACCACCTCAGCACCTACACATGCGCAGATTTCTGTATGCACTCAAGTGTGAATGGGAGTGAAATCAAATGCTGAAGATATATGATTCCTCGTAAAATAGAAGAGCATGCATTGCTAGCAAGACAACCATTGTCTCAAAAGGATTCTTTTCATTCAATCAATGACCATCAACATTTTCGTGTTTCTTATGTGGATAAATAAATAAAATTTTATCCTAGAAATAGTCACCATATATAGTTAGCTTTTCCTAGACTTGCATGTGAAAATTACTTGAGTGTAAATATAACTATTTATTACAATAGATGTCTCTCAGCACCATTACCAATGCCATCAAGATTTCTGTTAGACTTAATAACACTTTTAATATTTACAAATGTGACAGTAAGATGGAGGCAGAAGGGGGACGGGGAGGAAGATTTAATAGCCACCTTACAATACCATAACAAGGAATTGAGTTTTTTTTTTTTTTATATATTCGTGACTGTTCAAGTCAACTTGCACACACCTCGACTATTGTTACGAAATATACTATATGACCCTACAACATTTTGATATCAAACAAATCCGTAGGAAATTAATTCTTAAGTAGGTGCCACCATAGATTAAACCATGTGCAGAATACCATAACAAGGAATTGAGTATTTACCACGCAAGACTAGGAATAATGCTGGTGGGTTAGCATTGCTTGGATACTGAGGCACAAACTCCTGCGGTACCTTACTGCAACAAAGTTAGATAAAAACACGGAAGATACTTTAGCAGAAGTTGAGCTAACTTAACATCACATATTTGAACATGAAATCACCTGAGAGCTTCAGCCCCTAATATTTGTTCACGTGGAATCCATCCATCAATATTCATCAGATCCAACCAGTGACTAAGAATATCTAAGCTAATATGAACATCCCATCGCCTATTCAACATTGGGAACCATGAAGGTAAGGTGTCAGGAAAGATAACATTGTGAATATTTATCATCCAAAAAACAAATAATGTAACTGCAGTAATGTAACTGCAGTTGAAGTTATAAAATGAACTGTACATCTAGAAACTGTAAGCACTTGCCAGATTAGAAGTTGATGAAAACCTTCATCCCACAAAAATCCCCTAGGGAAGACAGGACGGCATGGAACTGCAGTGTAAAGCTCAGCAGGCCAATAAAGGAAACTATCATGAGTTCCAAGCTGCAATAAATGTAGTGCTGTATTTCTTCAGTTGCCAAACTAGATAACATACAATAAAATATTCACGGATTACAATGCAAAAAAATAAAGTATCTACTAGTTGTATAATCTCCTCACTTCTTGAGCACAAAAATTCAGTCATTCAATTCTAGCATCTTTAAGCAGGTCTATTTTGTTCAAAGATGGGATGGATATCACTGGATTATTTAATGATAAGATAATTGAAAAATTAGTAGGCTAAGAAAGCGACTTTACTTTGTATTTTGATAGGAAACAAAATCATTTCCATCAATGAAATGAAAGTGTTAAAAAGCTTGCCTATCGAAACCGCGATAATGGTCAATCAAAGAGCAAATACAGGCAAATTGATATATACAAGCCTGATAATGTGAAAGCAAAAAAAAACGTGTGGTTGGGAGTTGTTGGGCTTGTAGGTCAATGTCGACGTAGCCGCCCGATATATTTTGCTCGCAACATGGAAAATGTTGCTTGTATGCCAAAGAACATTTCTGTCGGATCAGGCCAGAGAAAAGAGAAAATTAACGCAACATAAGGGACGATGAGAGGATGATAAACCTGGCACTATATGGCAAAATGATGTAGCACGTATTCTGAGGAAGATGGTCATCGTTCTCAATGGCGAGCATCCATCACAGTTGCAAAATTTGTCGCGCACAACAAAAAATAAATCGACCAAGGTTATTTGGATCTGGAGGAGGACAGATAACTGTTGAAGGTGATAAACGCAACATTTGTCATTGATAGATAGAGAAAATAGTGATTGACATCAGAAGAAGGTTCGCCATTGAGCATCTAGAGCTTGTTTGAGGAAACCATCGCCATAGGTTTGTGGTGCTTAAAGGAAGGAAGTTCTTCTCCATTTCCAGAGAAGAGTTTGTTGGTGGTCTCTAGTGCACGGTGAGTGTCTAGAGTTGCCAAAGGATAATTGTCAATGGTCACTGGTGAACAGTGCAAGATTTATCGCCAATGGAGAAGAAGGTGAAAGGAGAGAAAGTTAGAAGTTACCGACACAAACGGTAGAGATCTGATGAGTATGAGAGAGGTGGAACCCCCTTTCATTGAAAAAAGGTCCCTCCTCCTCCCCGACACCGGAGAAACGGTGCCTGAGGAGGAAGAGGAAGAAGGAGCGGCACCTAGGGTTTCTTGAAGAGGGGTCTATCACTAAACCCTAAACCTTACTTGAACATAATCTGTTTTGTAGGTTGTACTATCACGTCCTTTAGTTCTTAAGTAGGCTAATAAAGAGTTATAATTTAAAAAAAAAAACAAAAACAAAAAAAAGAACCTATAGTATGCAGTAATGTCTACAACGGGGAGGCTTTTGTAACCAGCACATGATAATATACACACAGATTTTTAAGACATGCCAACAAAGAATGAGGAAAAGCTCCAATCACTTACATGGGAGGCATCCCGGAGAGCAATTTTTGACTGGCCATAGAAATAACCAATGCCACCTAATAAGTTCGCAACAGCAGCCTTACCAACCGTTGTGCTTTCTAAATCAAACTGATCATAATTAAATAGTTAGACCCATCAAAGAATAATTACAAGATTAAGAACTTATACAGAATATAATCTAGCATCAAAGAAACAAATATCACTTGGACGTTGGAAACCCATGCTTTGCTTCTGCCACATTTTAGACAAACTCAAACCAAAACTACGGAAAAGTTTACCCAACAGGTATTTTGTGTTATGGGATAAACATATCCTACTTTTGATACTTTGCTATGAGTTTGTGTGTATGTAACAGTGTCAGACGACCTGACATACAATTCGATACATATTTAGTGTATCAAATATTATTATTACTTTTTTCAACACGAGGGATTCAAAAAACTTGTCAACTATCATGGAGTGGCCTAGTTCTCAAGAGAGTTTTGGAGAACTAAGAGAGGGTGTGTTCAATCCATGGTCACCTATCTAGAAATTAATTTCCTATGAGTTTCCTAGACATTCAAATATTGTAAGGTCGAGCGGTATGTCCCGCGAGGATAGTCAAAGTGCACATAAGCTGGCGTGACACTCACGGATATAAAAAAAATACACATCTTTACCTAATCGAGCAGTAATTAAATAAATAACTAAGATAGGAAATTCATTCTATCTTTTACAGAGAAAACAACTAGAGACTGGTGTGAATACTAAACGCCGGGAGGGAGGGGATTCACTACATAAAAACCTATGAGGTGACATGAGAAGATGCAGGAAATTATATTCAAGATAAATTATTACTTGATAAATTTGTTTAATAATTAGTGAGTTACTAAACTTCATCCCTAAACCATTGGTTCGTCCTTATCCAGTTCGATCATCAAGAGATAAATACCACATGATAACCACCGAAGATGCAGAACAAAATGGCAAAATAAAGAGAACATAATACGATGGAGAGATCAGAGAGTCACCAAATACCTTGTTCGCCAAGCCAAAGCATTTCTCAAATCTGGTATCAAATTCTAATTGTTTTTCCTTCAGTTGATCAGTTAAAGATGGACCTAATTGAAGAGGTACAAACAAAATACATGAAGAATGGTCGCCAAGAAAAAACAAATAAACATGTTCGAGATTAACTGACCAAAACTGTAAACATGCAAAAGCATATACACGATTTAGACTTCTCGAGCTCATAAAAAAATGTAGGGATTTTCTTTTCCTCTTGTCTTCTGCCTGGTTTTTCCTACTACATGATGCCCCATACAAACAAAATTAAATCAATACGACAACTACTTTCTATTCTTCATTGGTTTATTGATAAAGCTAATCCTGTTTTGTAGTTTCACTTCTTATGCAGTACAGTTGTTTCTTGTCATCACACAAGCACACAAGTTAAAGAAAAATATGTGAATTTTCTTTCTAAACTCTAAACTCGAGCCATGCCAATTTCCAACAACTAAATGGATCTTGTGGACCCAAAATAAGATTCACAGTAAACACCTGTAAGGCTGTTGACACGTTTCTCTTCTCTAGAACTTGGAAAACCAGTCCCGGAAATGAAAGCCAAATCTGTTCTAAATGGAAATCTTCCAGAGATCTGTGAAATAAAAAAAACGAATAACACAGATGAAAAGGAGAAAGTGCCACTCATATGGTTTAGATATTCCCACTTTCTCTATAATACAGACATCTTCGCCTACATAAAAGCATACCTGGAAAACTAAAATATTTGAAGAATCATCAGCTGTGTCAGATAGCTGCAGCCGACGAAATTTTCTAGCCTGTAGAAACAAATAATGCAAATAAATGTTTCTACATCACAGATAGGTGAGCCCCATAAGATTATTCAGGGGAGAAAAGCCAGACATCATGGGACATCCAAGATTCCAAATGCATAAAAAATAGGGCAACCTACTTGTGCACCAAGATTTTCCTGGACAAGTTCAGATAAATTGTGAAAATGTTCCGTCTTAAAACCACTGTAATGGACTTCCAAATAATCCTGCATGGCAACCATATTTAGAAAAAAAAAATTGATATTTCCAGATACGCCTCAATGGTTCGATAAAAAGAGTCAACTAGTATATGTATTAGAGAATATGAAGTTCCACCTCAAAACCAATTGACAATGAGAGGAGTAACTCATATCTCTTTTATATTATTATGAGGTCTTCACTCTTTCCGATGTGAGATCCTTAACATACCCCTCAAGATGGTGCCTCTTTTGGGCTTCACCTATCTTGAATCGGATCCCAATTTCAATTTTATTGGACCGAATACCCTTTTTGGGCTTATGGGCTCTGATACCATATTAGAGAATATGAGATTCCACCTCAAAATCAATTGGCAATGAGATGAGTAACCCATATATCTTTTATATTGTTATGAGATCTCTACTCTTTCCGATGTGGGATCTTTAACGATATGCAACAAGGCAGATTATGTCAGAGGCAATCCCTATTACAATAACCACACCAATTCAGAGATTCTCAAGGGAAGAAATCAATATTTAGGAAAACAACTTGGAGAGATGAGGTGGAAAGGCTTTATTGAATACTTAAGAGCTGCATGATTATTTTTTTTTAATAGGAACATAAATAGGGGTTCGAGGGAAGAGATCACCCACCAAAAACTAAAGAAGAGTTTTCCAAATTGTTCTGAACATGGAAAGACTAATTACAAAAGAATTTCTTGAGATTACGACACCACCAAGAATTCCTTTCCAACCAAATATGCCATAGGAGCGCTCTTGCCTCCCAATTCCAAAGGATTTTAGCTGTTTTTTAAAGGAGTGCACTCAACGAACCATCTATTTGCTTGGGCAAACAGAAAGAGACACCAAAAATATTCAAGAGAAAAAAGCAGTGAATAAGATGTGACACCAAAAATATTCAAGAGAAAAGAGCAGTGAATAAGATGTGGTCGATGAACTTGCGGTCAACCAACCTGAACATAGGTTAAATGGTTAAGGCGTTATATCCTCCACCAAAAGATCAAAGGTACAAATTTCTACCCCACATATTATTATATTCAACTTGACCAGGTAACTTCCAGAGTGGAATAAGTAAGATAGGCTAAATCCAATGCTTGTTTTCAGATTGCAAAGCACATTCTTCGTCTTCAGGACTTCCAAGTGAACTAGTAGTAGTAAATGCCAGAACTAGTCCACATGCAAATCTAACCTAGGAAATTTCTCAAAGAAAGAAACTGTGAAATATGTTTTAATAAAAAAAAATAAAATATCCAGAGATGCATCACACAATTACTTTAAAGGAATTTACCATAGATTTTAAATGTAACTGCCAATTTCCAACATCGCTTCGTGAACCTGATGCTAGGAGTGAAGTTTCATGGTCCATGGCATCTCGACTCAAACTTAAAGAATTTCCATCTTCATCCCCCAAATAGAAAAAGAGATGTCCAGTTTCCATCGATTCCTCAGCCTTTTCAGATCTGCGAATCCAGGAAGAAAAAAAAAGAACTTTTACCAAAAAAATTGATGAAATCAACTACTCTCAAAAGGGGAAAAACTATTCCAGGCCATGAACCTTCATCCTGCAATACCTCGGAACATTTACATTTATCTTACGAGAATGAAGATGCAATATATACATCAATTTTCCTTTGAGATCTTCTGGATGCATATCTGTAACTAGTTTCAATGGATCTTTTTGTAACTATTTCATATATCAATGAAAAGTTTTGTTTCCTATTATAGTATATACTACATTTTTCCTTTGACACCTCCTGGATGCCTACTTGCCTTCTGCAAATGGATCAACAAGGAAAATCCAAGCTGAATATTATTCAAGACTGGTGAAAGAGATTTTTGATGTCTCATTATATGTTCACTAGTAGTACAATCACTTACCAATACGTAAATCATATGAATAAAGTAAAATATGAACCCTCGTCTAACGAAGGAATAAGAAAGTTCATAAAAAAGACATTATATGCAGAGCTAGATCTTAATGAACCAACGGACAGAAGAGTTCTAGTCCACTGTCATTATTCAGTCCTGTTATACTACATCTAATTTCTATCAAGATGGTAGTTCTCGAAAGCTCTTCAATGTTATAGACACACTAATAGAAACAATGCTTAAAATATTTAAAGCCATTTACTTTTTGCTATTAACTTCAATGCGAACAGTCCAATCTCCACCATAGCCACTGCCACTCTCCTTTGTTTTCAGAAAACTTGTTGCCAAAGTCATATCCTGGTCAACAAGAACTTGATGTCCAAAATCACGTGCATTATGATGAGTCCAGCCATATGTGCTCAGTTCATCGGAAGCTTGGCACACATGCCTCATGACATATCTTCCATTCTGAACACCTATCCACATCAAGCCAGCAAGCAATGAATGAGGAGTCCTGAGAGATAAGAGTATAATTCATTAGCTAAAAAAACTAGATATACGTATAAATCATTTGATAGAGGGCATGTCATGAAGAATAAAATCTTAGTTCATTCATTCCTTTCTACCTTTAACTGAAAATAGATGTAGAAGATTTGGTTGAAGCCATAGCCAACATTATAACATTACAGTGACCAACGTTACATATCAGAAATCATGGAGATTGAAACTCAAGTACCCAAAAATATTCAATTCATTACTACTAACTAGCTATAGAAGAATGCAACTACGGTGCTAGGTTTGAATCATGGAAATTCGTTTAAAAATTATAATCCAACAATATGTAACAACTATTTACAACAATTAGGAGAACATAAATAGACTTCCAGAGCACACAATTCAAGAGAATTGAGCCACTCCAGCCACCAAGCACGCTAGAAGTTATCAGTAAGTTAGTATTCTTGGTATATACATTTTATGTGGTAGTATAACGAAGTGTTTCCTACGTACTCAAATTCAAAAATTTAGCATCTTTTGAACTTCGAAAACATTAGTAAATTCAAATGTTAAAAAACATCTCAAATCGTACAAATACAAATCATTACTTTCTCTTCGAGTCGATGCAGTACCTGGCTCGTATTCCAAGATAAAGATGAGGTCGATAAGTTCCCCAATACAAGCTCTCTTTATGTTCGCCTTGAAACTGTTAAGAAAACCAGCGATTAAAGGAAGCCAAGGGGGTGTTTGTTTGTTAATGTTAAAGAGGATTTACATTGAGCATTTATTAACTACTCATCAAAAAATCACTTCCAAATGACTTATTATAACTATTCAAAATATCTTCTCATTTTTAACCACTCATTTCAAATAGTTCATTTTTACCTACTCAAAATAACTATTCATTTCTCACTACTCGTTTCTAATCATTAATTTCTAACAACTCAAAATAACTCTCATTTCAAATACCCACCCAAATAAGCTATTATATCTTACTCCTCTCCTTCATAAAAATCTACTTACAAACGAGCTATGACAAAAAATTCCAAGTACTCAAAATAACTCCTCAAACTGACTTCGGTCCAAAACCTCATCCAAACACCTCCCAAAAGAGTTATAAACAACCAAAAATAAAAATAGCAAAACAGAAATTATAGAAGAAAAAAGAACAAATAGTTAAATTAACACTTCACCTGAGGAAGATCGGTAACTTTCGGAGCAGGAAATGGCGTAATAACCCTAGGAATAGCCGGATGATCCTCGACTATCATGAGGCTTCTGACCAGATACAAGATGACACAGAACGCGAGGAAGCTAAAACCTATCATGACCTTGAGATTAACATTGAAAATGCGGATAGAATGGCGAGATTTATTTCTATCCCTGCGGCTTCTGGCGATATCCGGAGCTTGACGGACGGCATCGTCGCCGTCGCCGTCGACGGCGGCGGATGATTTAATTCGACTTCGAGGATTCCGTCGACTATGACCAGTCATGTTCAAGAATCAAATCAACGATTTAGACGCTCCAAATCGCAGGAGCAAGAACAATTACCTGTTTCCTTGAATCTATTGGAGTCGTGAAAAGGAGTGAATTGGAGAAGAATAGTTTTGTGTTTTGGGAGTAGGATTTCTAGTTCGTTGAGATTCTGACTTCTGAAACTCGTCCGGCGACGCTCCGACTTGAGGCGCGCGTGAGGTGAAAATGTCATAAATTGTTTATTTGCGCGCTAAATAATAATCTGGGAAATTACTTGTATTTTGTCTTCTCTTGATGTCTGAGCTATTGGGCCTCGTTCATCTATGAGGCCCAAATGATCTGGCCCATTTAACTAACATCAATAGGGCTCGTGCTCGATGTTAGAAACATCTTTCTATTCCATAAAGTTTTTTTTTTTTTTTTTTTAAAAAGTGATGTTTTTTTGGCTAAATTATAGAGGACAGAGGTGTACAAGGTCCGGAGTTTGTTTGGATTATTGGAGTTTTTTTTAGAAAAATTCAAATTTGGAGTTGGACAAAGAGTTAATGTATTAGAGCAATCTAACTCAATTCAATCTATATATTTTTAGATTGAGTTGGTTATATTTATGGTTTGTGTTAATCTCATTTTTATTCCTTCAAGACTCAATTTATAGTCTGTAAATATGTAAAAAAAAAAAAAACAAACAAACAAAAACAAAAGCATGATATTATACTTAAGCTAAGTTACCTATCTAATTAATGTATGTTCTTTACTTTTCTTTAGTTCAATTATGGACATGGAAGATTTGAACCTATGTACATTGCCACCACTAAGCTATTGCTCCTTATTTTTGTTAGTATATGTTCCTTACTAATTTGCTAAGAAACATAATCTTATTAATTAATTTTACACAGATATAATATCATGATTATTTTGTGTTAGATTGAACGAGCCAAACAATTGACCAACTCAAGAATCAACGATAAAAAAAAATTATAAAATCATAAACCAATTTAATTAAAAGAAAATAATAATCAAATCCAACCATTACTATTTGAGTTTGATAAGTTAAGTGGGTTAGAGTTGTTTTTTTTTTTTGTACGCCTTTAGAATATACCATTAAACTCTGGGGTATAAGTATGTGTCGAATGTGTGAGAGAATATGAATTTGGGTGTACACTAATGTCACTAAGCTATTACTCTTGTTGATAGATAATTTGATCCTACTACATTATTTAGTTGTAAGTATCGGTAAATATTTTGAATAAAAAACATGAAAAGATGAAGGTTGAGGAGAAGAAATCAAGATATGATCAATAAGATCATTAGACTTTAAAAGAGTATAACGTTATCGATACAAATTTTGAAATTATAAAATGTTCCCAAGTAGTTTACATACAAAATTCACATTAGACAAAGGCCTTACTCATCCACTGCCGCGACATGGGCTTGACTGCCTCTTCTTCTTATCACCAAGGCTCAAGCTCCGCGCCAATTTTGGCACCAAAATGCAGCACGGGGTCGATTGTGCCGATTTTCCTTTCACCGATTTCGCATGAACACTCGAAATTGGCTCGATGTAGTTAGCTTCCGTTTTCACGAAGTCAATATGAACTTTGCTCGATGCATTTGCCATTGTTGTTCCATGTTCTCTATCGAAACTCTCACGAAATAGCTCAATTAGTTGTTTCTTTATGATTATGGGAGATGGTTCGGGGGTTGGCATTTCCACGGTGTCAAGATGCCGTAGTGGAGTACTATGATACGATGGCGTATTATCTGTTTGTGTATATATATAAAAAAAAAAAGAATCAACAACATAATTTTAAAACAATTCAATTTCGTTTTTTTAATAAAATTTATATATATATAGAATTCAAAAAAAAAAAAGTTGTTATTAAGTACGTAAAGACTTTGAGTATTAAAAAAAAGGGATTTGAAAGAAAATGTTTAAAGTCTAAAAAAAGAAATTGACTTTAAATTTTAAACTAACATAAAACAAATGAAATTGGAAGATTAGTGTAAAAATTGATGAGTATTGAAGTCAAGTGAGAAGTAAAAATTGAAATGTTGAAAAAATAAAATTTGAGGTCAGTTTGATGACTGGTATGAAATTGGAAACAATAATCAAGAAAAATAATAAAGAATGTGAGACAAAAATACAAAAAATTACCTAATTTATTAATGTATTAAATACGTTTACAGTTATAAAATTAGAGAACTGTTTTATTCGCAGATTCATCTTTCTTTCTTTTTTTTTTCGGAGTTATTTTATAAAATTATAAAATTACCTTTTTTTTTTTAATTTTAATTTTAATTTTTTTTCTTCTTTCTTTCTTTTCTTTTTTGAAATTTAAAGTAAATTCTCTATTAAAATTTTCATCTTCCCTCAATAAAATATTTAAATCCTAATCAAATTTCAAAAATTAAAATAAATGTTTGGAAACTTAAGTTTTAATAGAGGTAAAATGTATGACGAAAATTATAGATTAATATAATTATTGTAGGCTTAATTTTTACCAACCAAAAAAAAAAAAAAAAAAAAATGGTTATAAAAATAGGACTTCAATAATTTAATTCATACCTCCATTAACACTGAAGAAATCTTCATTATCAGAATCCAACCAAGCCTGGGAATCAAAAAACATCTCGTCGCCTTTACCTACATATTAACGACACATTACAAACTTAATTTTTCAAAAACAAAACAAATAATGTATAAATATGGTCTACTCCAAAAATCAATGGACAAAGATAAAGTAACAAGTCCTCTAAAAGGATTTTTTATTTTATTTTATTGTCTTTGGAAATGTAAAATGAAGGAAATAATCTTATTAAGTAGTGACGAGTTAAATTTATAATAGTTACAAAATTAATTTAGGTGCAAGTAGTTCTATCAGACGATCAAATATATAAAAAGAAAAAAATAATTCAATTATAATGTCCCATCTCTTAGTTAATTACCCCATCAAAAAGAGATTTAAAACAAATTATCAAGGCAATTCCTCATGAATCATAAAAAAGGAAAAATTTTATGCATGTGCCAACATTTTAGAAAAAAAAATAATAATCAAATATAGCAAAAACTGATTTGAATATAACAAAAACTAGAATTGTACATTCAAACCTATAAATTAATGGAACAATCGAGTTCGGAAACTTAAGGAACATTTTACTAAAAATAATGATGTTAGAATTTGCTCCCTGTAACAAAATCCCAATTATCTAAATACAAACTCAAATATCATAAATTAAAGAGATTAAAAAAAGAGAGGCAGAAATCAAACTTAGTCCTGGAGAAGTGGCTACATGGTTCATGGACAAAGACAAAGGACTCGAACCAAGCCTCCCGATTTCCTTGTCCCAAACGCCAGCGCTCGGCTCAATCGGCTCATTAACATGAACCACTGTCTTGGAACCGAGCGACCACTTGAATTTTGAACCAGATTTCTGGTCTCTATGAAGAAGAACACAATTCCCCATGGCCCAAACAGACTCAGCAATGGTAACAACACCAAGGATCAAAACTTGCATTTCAATGAAAACAAGAAAAAGGAAGAGGAAATATCTTTATTTATTTATTTATTTATTTTTGGCAACAAATTGAGAGTCTTTCTTCGATTTGGGACCTGTTGGGAAGGTGTCGATTGGTCTTCAAAGTGAAGTAATGGCATTTAATTTGCTGGGAGTGGGTCCCTTGTAAATATATTTATGCTTTTGCTTGTTGGAAACAAAGTAATGTTTTTAGAGGTTACTTTTTGAGGATTTATTCTTTATATGGTTTTTGTGTTTTTTTTTTTTAAAAAAAGTGATTGTTAGAGGAAATTGCAACAAACTCAAATGAATTTGTTTTTCTGTTTTTTTAAAAAATGTTTGATAATCATTTGATTTATTGTTTTTAAATTTTAAATTTTATCCAACAACAATTTGAGGTGGAGGAATTCGAACTCGAAAACTAATATAAGTTACCAAGTAAGTTTTATCTTTTTGGCATTTTGAGTATTCATATTCTCTACAAAAAATTTTATCTTTCTTTGAAAAATATGTGAATTATGACTAAATTTTAATAACCAAAATAAGTTTTTTAAAGCTTTTTTTATTTTGTTTTTATATTTTAGTTTGGTTTTTAAGAACATAGGTAATAGGTAGATATACAAATAAGAAAATTTATAAAATGAAATAGTCATCATATGCTTAAATTTTTTAAAATAAAATGATCAATCACGATCTTAGTTGTAAAATATATACAAAATTAATTCTTTAATAAATAGACATCAATCTATAATATCTAAAATTTGAAGACCAATCTATAATCTCAGTTTTCTTACCACTCATCTTTTTACTACTTATAAATGGTTGCTTTTTCCTTACTCTAAGTTGTTGACAGCCAATAGATTCAATTATGGTTTGTGTTATAGTCAATAATAGCTGCACTACATGTATATATGACAAATGCACTAAAATTTCACCTTTTGCCCATAATGTTACCTAGGTTTAAAAAAATAAAAATAAAAATAATCGATCTACCCACCTTCATAATTGTTCTATTTTTATTTTTATTTTTATCCTTTCAAATATTTAATTTTAATTTTTAATTTTTGTGTGTTAATGTTTAAAATTGTTTTTTAGGATAGATTTTGTGTTATTATTCTAAAAAATATACTATCTATTAGTTTTTTCTCAATAAACTTTGGAAGCATATTGATATTGTATCAATTCTTGTATTAAAATTATTATTATTGAATTAATTTCGATTAAATCCATTTCTAAGGAATTATTATTATTGAATTAATTTCTATTAAAATCCATTTCAAGTTTACTTTAGAGATTAATTTTAAGTTTCTTAAAAGATTAAAATTCAACATTAAAAAATACATAGACTAAAATTGAACTAACTCTAAAATATAGGAAACTAAAAATTACATTTTAAACTATTACATACGATGACATTTACATAGGGTCACACATAACCTTTTTTTTGTACGTAGAAAGGTTGGAGGATTCAAACTACAAATTCTGTAGTTACAAATACTATCAAGATGTTGCTGAGTTATTACTCTCGTTGCACGAGTATAGTTGTTTTAACATGCTCAAACGTGAGTGAAAGTTTATCTATTAAGGATAGTTCAACATAATCGTTCAAATTTTTAGCTAATTCAATGAGTTACTACATTATGACTCTATCATAGTTTAAATATTCATTTCACAAATATGATTGGTTAGAGTGTTAGGCCTAATTAGCTCTCTAGGTTAGTAGTATATTGGTTTGTTATATATAGAGAGAGAGAGAGGTAATGTTAGAGTCGTACTAGGTGTGTGGCTTATAGTCTCCACCAATATCTTTTATAATGAATTCTCTTCCATATTATCTCATAATCATCTCAAGTTTTTGTTATGTAAACGACAATCAACAATCAATAAAAAATACAAAAAACGTAAAAGAGAATAACACATAATTTACGTGGTTCATTAACCGTGTGTTAGTTACTCTACTGGCAGAGAGAAGACAGCATTTTATTAAGGAGAGATCGAAAATACAGAATGTCAAATCGTAAAAGGCTAAGTATAATTTGAGTTTAAATAATACACTCTGATTGAACTCTATTACAGATAAAATCCAAATATATAAAAGATAAAGACATTAAACAATTCAACAAAATATCTCAAGAGCCTTCTACATGTATTGTGGCGGCTCAAACAATAACATAGTTGATTTTACTTGAATTTATCTCAATAAATCTCTCGCCATACTTGGTGCATTTGATTAAATAGGAGCTGTCACCTATAAATGAATAGTAAATACAATAATTTATGAAATATGGCCAAGTGGAGAATTATTTGAAACTAACCTAATGTAGTCATTATGTATGTAAAAGAAAGTTGTAATTTGGTTATTTTTTACCATATTCTTAGCAAAAAGAAAATGATCAGCTATATGATACCGACTATTCTAAATAATTTGACAAACAAATGATACTTTGTCAGGAATCCATCAGTTGGAGAGTTTTTTATACAAAAAAAAAAAAAAAACTTTTGGTGGCTACACGTTAGTTTTATGACAATAAAAAAACATCTATAAATTATGGACCAAAAAAAAAAAAATAATAATAATAATAAAACCTTATACATACAATACGAATTATGACATGCATAGAATACTTCAACAGCAAAATTGTTAGAAATTATTAATGCAAATTGAAACCATCATTAAAGTGGAATATACTCATCCAAAGAGGAAAGAGCATAAAAGCTTCCAAATTGTCAACACTTTTTAGCTTCTTTTTTTTTTTTTTTTAACTTTAAAATAATGTTTATTTTTCTAATTATAATAGATAGTAGGATTTGGATACATGTCAATAATTACTTTAAACTTGAGTCTTTATTTGTTACTTTTCAATCATCACATAGTTCATATTATTTAAACTAGATTGCTTGTTGGTGTAATGGTGAAAAGAACATTGAAAATTAAGAGAAAGTCAATTCCATTTATGTTAATTAATTAACAAAAAAAAGAAGAAGCATGTTTAGATAGTAATATTACTCATCTAAAAATGCTATTTTTTTTTTTTTTTTTTTTACAGATTTCTTT
This sequence comes from Sechiopsis laciniata, assembly GCA_037833695.1. Taxonomy (NCBI): domain Eukaryota; kingdom Viridiplantae; phylum Streptophyta; class Magnoliopsida; order Cucurbitales; family Cucurbitaceae; genus Sechiopsis; species Sechiopsis laciniata. The sequence goes on along the minus strand of JBBMKA010000003.1, from coordinate 5,981,949 downwards.
ATAAATTTTTTTGACAATGAAATATGGTTGAGTTAGTGAATTATTTTGAACATAGTTCAACTTATTTAAACACATTAATAGACAAAGTCTTAAATCTACACTCATGCATGCATACTTTTCCTTTTTCAAACAAAAAGAAAAAGCTTAACTATTGAAACTACTCATGATTTAAAATGAGTGTTCTACAAAAGAATTATTTCATGCATCAATATTTCAGAAATAGAATGAGGGGAAAATATTTTTTTTGGTCCTTAGTCCCAAAATAGTAAATACTAAAATATAAAATCTTAAATCATCGAGACTAAATCAAAATTAAATTCAAAACTCAAATGTAAAATTAATATAACATTTTAAAATTTAAAGACCTAATATAATATTTTGAAATCTAAGAACTAAATGCAAGCTATACTCAATTCTTATATATATATATATATATATATATATATTTCAAGACACAAAAAAGTAACTTGTAAGAAATAATCCAAGAAGTCCCAAGGGCTCAATAATTCACCTGTTCCAACGGCCATAGTACGGCAAGTCAAGATTGTAATGAATGTTGGAAGAGATAAGAATTGGAGAAGAACATGTGGGCATAATTCCATGAACTTAAAGAGTGCCACCAAACACTCTTATCTCCTAAATAAGGAGAAGATCCCATAAATGAAAAACAAACTCTTTTTTTTCTTTTTTAATTTTTAATATATCTATGGGTGACTGAGTTCATTAGTACACACACTTCAACTACTTTTACCGAACAATTATATAACTAATTTACAACTTTGGTTGTTAAAAAAATCGGTAAGAAATTACTAATTAAACAGGTGATCATTGTGAAAAACTCAAACAAAATCTCATCAAATTTTATGTTTAAAGTGAACAATATCATATCAAAGTAAAAATATATAGAAAGTTGATTTACCTAACACTTAAACCATCATATGAATGAATAATGACTTTCCATATAATGTGCCCAAGACATCGTATGAGTATCAACGTTAATCGCACATTCAAATACTTTTTTTTATATATATATTTGTAACTGTTACATCTCGATTATTGTCACAAAATATATCGTCTGACCCTACAATATTTAAATATCAAAGAAATTTTTAGAAAATAAATTAATTAATAGGTAAGTAGTCACCATAAATTCAACCAATCACTTTTTAGGCACATTCAAACACTTTTAAAAGTGTTTGAATCATAAATTGAACCATTGTTTTTCTGTTTGTGTTAAACGAGCTGCAAATCATTGGACTGTTTTAGAATCGAGTCAATAGAGCAAGGCAACTTAAATGAAAATCCTGCCACAAAAAACGAAGGAAATTGCAGACTGCAGACATGAGGTCAAATCAAATTCAACGATCGATTGTCATTGAGGACGTAAAGGAAAACAAAGTGTGTAGATCATCTTATGCCCACCTCGACTATTCTCACGAGATAACTGCATGACTTTACAACATTTGACTGTCAAAACAATCCGTAAAAAATTTAAATAAGTGACTATCATGGATTAAACTTATATCATCTAAGTTTCTCACCTTCTTAATCATTAGGTTATGGTTTAAAAAAAAGTAATTATCCATTAAAAAAAAAGGTAATTATCGATCATAATGAAAAGATTGCCATGCCTATAATAATAAAATTCAACACTAATTATGATAAATTATTGAGGTACACAATTAATTCTAAATGTAAAAGGATCATGGAAAGAAATGGAAATAATTATTTACTCTTAGATATTTTTCCATCTTCTAGTGAACAAATTTTTTTAGATCAAATATGAGCATAGCAAAAACGAGCTTGACAAGTAAATCCCAACTGCCATGAATACAACCCCTCTCCTACAGGGTAAAAAAAATTCAATAAAAAAAAAAAAAAGTCAAGGTAAAAAACAACATAGATTGATCTAGTGATCAATTAAGATCATGAAATTAATAAAAGACTGAGAGCGATTGAGTTCAAGTTACGGTGACCAACTATTAAAATTTTAATATTCTATCAGTTGAGAACTAAATACACTAAATGCAAGTGTTGTCTTATAAGAATAGTCAAAGTGTACAAAAACTAGCTCAAATACTCTTTGTTGAATTATGTTAAATCACCAATCACTCCACCTCACTTGTTGGGATTCGAACTCATGATCTCCTGCTCTAATACCAAGTTAAATTATGTTAAATTACCAATCAATTCAAAAAGTTAAGTTGGTATGTTAGAGTAAATTTAATTATATCAACTAATACTCTTAAATATTAATTATGAGAAGTACATGAATAAAGGGGAAAAAAAACTTATTGCAGTTCTCATTAGCATGAGATCTAGTCTGTTTCTCTAGCCTTTGCAGCAGGCTAAGAACTATCATCCACTGTAAACAAAGGCCACATTGAACAGATGAAGGATTTGATAATTTAGTCCAGTTCAAAGTTTATAAGAGAGCTTAACAGTTATATATTCAGTTTCCACCATGACTGATAAACCAGATTGAGGAATAAAATTAGGTCTATTATGCCCAGTACTCTCACTACTACAAAAATAGGCTTCAATGACACTCATACAAATACATTATGCAAGAGAGGAGGAAAAAAAGAGTCATAAAAAGTGAAAACAGGTGTTTTTGGTGAGAAAAATTAAAATTTCCTAGTTCCAGCCATTTATGACTAATTTTTAGAGTCATTCCATCTTGTGTTCGTGAGGTTTTGGGTTCGAAATAGAAATAAAGCATTTTCAATTTCAGCCCCACCATCAATTTCTAGGGCACTGCAACTGAACAAACTCTTTCTCTTCTTCAACTAAATCTTCTCAAATTTTTAGGGCAATTTTGGGTCTTTTCCTCGTTGAATATATTCTTCCATTTTCGTAAGGTCAAATTTCCAGTTTAATTTTAGTTTCCATTTTGCTGCATTTTAGTTTCTTGGAGACAATTGGAATTGCTGATCTTGAAAAAAAAACCCCCGAACCTCCGTCTTCCTCCACCCTCTTTCCGTTTTCGAACTTCTCAAGCCGCCATCGATCGTTCTCCAGTCACCATCGACAATTTTTGGCCGACATCGACAACATTCGGCCTCCATCGAAACTCTATTGTCTCCAATTTTGCAAGTATGCTCTCCAATATCTACTAATGTTTGAGTTTTGATTGAAGGTAAACAAAATGATTTTGTGTAAGATTAAAAAAAAAAGAAGAACATTATTTTGGGAAAACCCAAAACTATGCCAGATGGAAGTTTTGTGGAGGTTGCTTCTCTTGTCTAACTATTTTTTTTTTTATTCAAACAAGTGAAAATTTTATTTTCACAAGCACAAAGTCTAATTTTGATTATTTTTTTCATCTAACTATTTTGTTGGATTTGGTTATGAAATTGTCTTTTTACTAAAGAAACATTTATCGGGCAATATGTAGGTATTTTATTCAAAAAAATGATCGTTTACATCTACACTTTTAGTGCAAGTTGTCAACCAATTTATACTCTACATAAGGGATAGCAAGCCATGTCTTTTTATAATGTCGTAAACTTTACAATTTTCAAACATTTTGTAGATATGTTAAGAATTATCAAGTGTATTTGTTATTGGCATGATTTTTTTTTTTTTTTTTTGTTCAAGTGTAATGTACAAATTTTTT
>JBBMKA010000003.1:5967674-5978230 GCA_037833695.1 Sechiopsis laciniata | reverse complement strand
AAGAATTATCAAGTGTATTTGTTATTGGCATGATTTTTTTTTTTTTTTTTTGTTCAAGTGTAATGTACAAATTTTTTATATCTCTTAATAATAGTCAAGGGGGTGTGCGCAAGCTGCCCAGTAGAATCATTGATAAAAAAAAAAAAAGAACAAAGTGATAAAAAATACCTCTCCTATTACCAAAAATTTCACCATCCTATATCAAACAAGGCAGTCATTTTAAATTGTGAAGAACTGCAATGCAGAGAGAAACTAACCTGAACAGATGGGAACTTTGAAAATGAATGATTATATTTGCTCAATGGAAATCATCCATGCATGAAAAAAGTAGAAGATCTTTGATATATTAAGCTAAATATAAGATCTCCATTAGTACAAAACTTTTTTTTATGCAGAATCCAGAGTTAAGTATCATGTCTAATTAGACCTAAAGTCAACAAAATCATATCAAATTGTGGTGTACTAAAACTTGCATAAGAGAGGGAAAATCAAACCATAGTGCACATGTATATATGTGTATAGTCTCATGTCTAAATTAAATTCTGGGTCGGGACAGGTGGATAAGCAGAGTGCCCAATTTGCAGGTTATGTTTCCCCATGTCCGAAGAAATTAGATAATTAGGATTCACTATTAGAAACCAAAAGCTAAAGCATAAAGTTCAATACATACATCCACCAGAGATATAACGAGAGTTAATTGCAACACTTATCAAATTTGAAGAGAGCTAATTGATTAAATGTATATGTTATTCATATATTTTTTTTAATTGATTATGAGATGAAAATCATATCATCAGTAAAGTCTAAACAAAATTAAACTAAGCTAAACTAATCCAAGATCAATTAATGCAATGCTGAGAATCTCAATAAGGATAGAGAGATCTCACACTTAAGATGTATGGACTATTCCTCTTCATTGATTTTGAATTTTTGATATTATTGAGTGTTTGGACCAACTTACCATGCTGTCTAATCTTACAATTGTTTTTAAGTATACGAATGTATTGTTGTAATTAAGTCATAAATCATAGTGCTAGAACTATATTCTTATTAGCCCTAATTTTACAACATTTAATTGACAAAAAAAAAAAATGAAAATGAATTGTTTGGTAGATGTCTGATAAAATTCATATTTTTTTAATTCTTCAAAATTTTGAAGCTAAATTCATGTTTTTTTTTTTTTTTTTTGAAATTAAATTCATGTTGATCTAATATAGAAAAATTAAAAGGCGAAAAAGAAGAACCTGTCATATTGAGACAGATATTTCTTTCTTGTTTGATGAAAGAGTTTTTTTTTTGTTTGAAACATTGTTGGATGTAAAAGTTGCAGTGAAAGAAAATTGTCGTGTGATTCATTCATGTGACACTGCATTCTTCTTTTTTTTTTTTTCTTTTTTTTTTTTTTTTAAATAATGCAACTTTTTTATTTGTTTAATGTGATTTAGAAACATCTACCTTATCAAAGTTACTTGGTACTTTTATGTTAAAGAGTTTCCAAAATTGGAATCTCTTCTAAATTATTGTGTCATTCACAGATATACAATTTTGACATATAAACTATTTTTGAAAAATACTTTGCAATAAAAATTTTAAAAACAAAGGCCTCTCGGCCTAAGTTTTGGATTTAAAAAAAAAAAAAAAATAGAATTCCACATTAAAAAGGAAAAGCACATATAAGCACCGAATGGGTCGTGAAATTGATTATCTTGTTTGATATTAATCTATTTCTATTATTTGAGAGCAGTTGTGCCCTCTTTGTAGGGTTTATTGGTCTCCCTCCCCTCAATTTATACTAAAAAAAAAACACATATAAACTATTTATTTTTATTCTACTTTCCTTTTTTCATTCAACAATACTTAAAGAAGGAAAATTTAAATCTCTAAGATCATGGTTGGTTAAATTTTTTTTTATTGAGTTCTACAATAATTACAGGTGGGGTAATTGAACTCATGACCTTTGATCTTAGGCGCACACTAATACTGTTGAACTATTACTTTTGTTGGTCACGGTTAGTTACTAAATTATATGAGATGTAGTTCTACTCTTGTTGCAAGGGAAATTCCCAATCAAAATTTAGCAAGGTCCATCAACCAAGCAAGAGTTGAGAAACACGACCCAAGTTCCAAGAAAGAGGTAGACTGAGCCCCACAGGGGCAGGCCAAAGGTAGGTCGGGTAGCCCGACCCTCGCCACCATGGGTTGGGTAGCCCCAACCCGAGTGCTAGGTAGGTCGGGCCCTTTCGAACATTAGTCAACGATCTATCTGAGTCTCACAACTTCCTAAACCCTCGATTCTTATAAGGATTGTGGGCGGTTAATTCTCAAGTATTCTTCGAATGGGATATGCAAGAATCAAGTCCACGACCCACATGCTTACAAAAAGGAAAGAGAAAAGGGCTACATACAACTTCCATATAAAGGTCGGACGATAAACAAATTGGGTAGACTTTTATTTTTTATTTTTTGAAATCGAATTAGGTAGACTTTTAAAACCCTAGAAATTACCATTCCTCTACTTTTTACCATTCAAGTCTAACTTTGGAAATACACCGATGTCTTTACTTACCTTTACTTTGCACGTAATTCGTCCAAAGGAACTATTAATTCAAATAAAATTTTGACACTTATTGACTTCAAATAGTCGATTGATTTGAACCACATATTTATACTAAAATACATATTTCTACCTAAAAGCCAGATTAGTAAATATATTTTGTTACTCTTTTAGAATCATAGTTTTAACAAGTTGCATATCTCCAAAAAAAAAAAATAAAAAAAAAAAAAAAAAAAATAATAATAATAATAATCACAACTTGACCACGAAGGCAAATCAGTGAGAACTGATTTCATTTGATAACAAAATCGACCGAATCCAAAATCCCAACACAAACAAAGGCAAAACAACACGAAGAACATGCCAGTATAGTCGTTTTTATTTCCATATCTTATAAAGAAATATGACCGAAAATTTTCAAACTCCAAAACATAAATTTCTACTTTCATATTCGTCATCACAAAACGTAAAACAAAAACAAATTATACATAAAATAAAAACAAAAGGAACAATTACAAATTTCAAAAAGAAAAAAGCCGATCTCCGTGGACAATTTTGGGCCCATCCCAAATCTTGCTTCGCCTTAAGCAAGAGCCTAAAAAGGTACAATAACAATGGCGGCCACCACAATTTCTCACGAACCAATCCGGTCGAAACTCTCGGCCGCGGTTTTCATTCTGGGCCGAATCTCCGGGTCAGTCTCGGTACACGCAAGCGCCACGTGGAACACAGCGAGCACTTCTTTCTTAGCATGAACTTCCTGTAACAAAGCAGGGTCAACCAAATCCGACAAGGGCTTAGCTTCTTCAAATCCTTTCCTAACCCACCTCACCAAATCCGGAATCTCCAGCGACGTGGAGGTGGTCGGAGAAAGCTCCGGCGACTTTCCGGTGAGTAGTTCGAGGACGATGACGCCGAAGGAATAGACGTCCCATTTCTGGGTGGGGCGGGCGGCGGTGGCGGTGGCTCTGGATTCCGGGGCGGCGTAGTTGTGGTTGTTCCGGTCGGTTTGGACGGATTTGAGATAGGAGAAGGCGCCGCCGATGAGGCCGCCGGTGGAGGAGGGGTTGTTTCCGGTGATGCTGATTAGGCGGTTGAGGCCGAAGTCGGAGATTTTGGGGTGGAATTCGTTGTCGAGGAGGATGTTTGAGGGCTTGATGTCGCCATGGACGAACTTTCTTGGGCTGCATTCGTGTAGATAGGCTAACCCTCTTGCGGTTCCTTTGGCTATTTGTAGCCTTGTTGACCATGACAGGATTGATGATGCCTGCCCGTTTCTCCCTGTTTCAATTGACATCATGAATAAAAGCATAGGTAGGTTTCTCATTAACTTGATGCTTAGAATTATTTGTATTAGTCTTCTTCAATTACATTTAATATTGATTTCACTAGATAATAGTTTAGTTCAACCTACATGAAGTAGTATTTATGAATTATGATCCAAATTTGAGTTTAAATATCTATTCCTAAATGGTATAGTGTCCTAAAAAAAAAGTTGATCCCACCAACAATTTTCAAGTCATTAGAAAATATTTCGTTTCTTTTTTTTTTTAAATAAGAAATATTTCAATTTTAAGCTGGTTTGCAGGCAACAATTTTCAACAAATTGTTTTGGTGCTATCTTATGGTATCTCTAAAAGGAAAGAAATGACAGAATTTTTTTAAATACCCAGAAATCTCCTACTCAATTCTAGGAGGACATCATCGCCAACATGGTTTTCTGGTGTAAAAAATCTAAGTTCTATAAAGACTATGATCAATATGTTTTAGCTCTGAATTGGAAATCTTTCTCATAATCTATTTTTCGGTTGTATGTGTCTTACAGATCACATGCTAATGAAAATATTATTTCTCAAAAAAAAAAAAAAATGGATAGATAAAGAGTGAACTGGTTAATGACAGACTTAAAAGTGTGAGAATGCGCAAGGAGCAGTGTCTGCAATCCAGGGCCGCGTGGAAAGTGCAGTGGGGACATCAATGGTTTGGATCTCACGCTTGGCAATGAGATTAGGCAACCAACCATTATGCCCAAAACCCAATACCAACACTAAAAACAAATATCCTATTCAGAATTTTCTCCCCCACTCCCACAGAGGGTAAAAGTTAACAAAAAGAACTTCGCATTTATTGTGTCGAAGACGCCCAACAGATGAATCAATGAAGAGTCCAAATTCATCAAAGCACTCGACCCCGTGGAACCCACTTCTCTAAAAGCTAAAGCAATACTATTTATTTAGAAGTGTACACAAAAAAAATTAATCTAAATGGTCAAGATTTTATTGAATTATAATATTCTTTTTAATGATTTTTTTTTTTATTTAGATCATTTTATCTGTTGTTCTGTTCAACTAAACTCAATTCAAACTAAGAATAATTAGTTAATTAGATAAATTTTTATCATTTTCGTAGAGAACGTGCATTAAGAAAATAAATAATTTAATTTGAATTTTGTATTATGAAAATTTTCTTTACTATTATATATTATGGGTTAGGAAAATGACTTTAACTAAAAAAAATATTGATTTTACCCTTCCATAACCTAATTCAACCTAAAAACATATGAATTATTGAGTTAGTTACATTGCTCTAAGATTTTTTATCTAAAAGTTAGATAAACTTAACTTAATCTAGACCATGTAAATAAATTCTAGGTAAGGGTTTATAAAAGAATCACAATTCAAAAATCTAACTAAGAAGTTGGAGGATTGAACCTAAGACTTTGTAATGATCCTAAAATCCTTTAACCCAACTCAAGTAGGAACTGTACACCCCTAATTCTAGGTACTAGATCATGACCAGCCTGGTGAAAACAAAACTGACGGCCGAAAAACGAAACTGAGGTAGTTTCAAGTCGCCATCCGGGCAGCAGATTCAAATAAATCAAAACGATAAACATGAATTTAATGTCTAAGTTTAATAATGCGAGTATAGTAAAATAAATGCAAAGGGATTTAAAGAACTAACCGCGAAGTGCCGAGGCCAAGTTCCCATTAGAGATAAAATCACTAATCAAAAGCTTCTCATCCGGCGCCCAATAGTAAGCTCTCAATTTCACAATATTCGGATGCTTTACCCTTCCAATGGCCTGCACCTCCGCTGCAAACTCCTTATACCTCTGTTCTCCGCCTTCGCCCAGCCGCCGCACCGCCACCGGAATCCCATTTCCGAGCACGACTTTGTACACAATTCCCAGCCCACTCTTCCCCAACACATAAGCCGACGCTCGAAGCAGCTCGTCGAGCTCGAACGTAAACCCTTTGTCAATGGCTACAAGCCCTCCTTCTTCTCTGTCACTGATCTCTTGTTCCTCCATTTCAGATTCCTCGTTGTTCTTATCACTTCCATTCATACAAGGAAAGTTACAGAGATGATTCTTCTGATTGTTCCCTCCGAATTTTCCTTTGGCTGTACAGCTACACCCGTTCGAACTGTCTTTTCTTCTCCAGTATATGTATACTATTACTAAACCGATAAACGCCACTCCGGCCGCGTCCGCGGCCGAGATCAGAATGATCAATCCGGCACTCAAGCCCTTCCTAGGTGCAATGTAGGACTGCCTGGAATCTGGATTTTCCGGTGAGTTGCGTTCTGAACTGTCACAAGATTTCTGAAGAGGAAATCCGCAGAGCTTCGGATTGTTGAGAAATGCTGTTGGTCCTTGATTTGCGAATGAACCTGTCTGTGGTATGCTACCGCTCAAATTGTTGCTACGGAGATCGAAACTCACCGTCACCGGTAAATCTCCGAGCGTCGTCGGAATTTTTCCAGACAGATGATTGAAGGAGAGATTTAACGTACCGGAAAGTGTCTTCAATTCCCCCAAATCATCCGGAATTGGTCCGCTGAAATCGTTTGATGAGAGATCGAGTTGAAGTAAATTATCCATACCTGACCAAACACCAGAAGGAATTTCTCCTTCGAATTGATTTCTAGCGAGCATTAACCGCTGCAGTTGCTTACAATTCTTCAATTCGTCGGCGATTGGTCCGGCGAGAGAATTGTTAGAGAGATCGAGGTTTTGAAGCCTCGGAATGTTGCAGATCGAAGGCGGAAAAGGACCGGAGAGATTATTACTGTACAGAAAAATGCTATGCAATGAGGTAGCATTAAACAACTGCTCCGGAATCGAGCCGTAGAAATTGTTGTTATGGAGATTCAATCGCCGGAGAAAAACAAGCGAACCGAGCTCAGAAGGTATATAGCCATGGAGATTCTTACCGGAGAGAGCGATTCCAACTACACGCGAGTCGCCGGAAACATTCATACAAGAAATGCCGGACCACCGGCAAGGCGTGGAGTCGTCCTCGTTCCAATCGGAGAAAACAGAGGATTCCGGCGACTGATCGACCGCCGATTTGAGAGAAAGAAGCGAGAGACCGTCCGGCGAGAGTGCCAAAACCCTAAACGAAACCCGAGAATGAAAAATCGAGACGAAATTGAGAATTAGAAACAGCAGACTCATCTCCATCGTCACCACCGTCGTTTTCCCCCTCCGGCGGCGACGGCGACCGGCGGAAGGAAGCAACCACCGGAAAAATGGGGAAATGAAAGGAATCAAAATGCGATGAGATTTTGAGTGGAGATTCAGTGGAGTGAAGAAGAGGAAATTGGAAGAGAGTTAGTTGGGTTTGGAATGGAAGTCTATTTATGAAAGAGAAAGGGACTTTGTGATGGCTGGGATCTGCCATCTAAAAATAAATAAGAGGATAAAATAACGGTGAAATTATTAATTTTCATCTTATGATTTCAATTTAATTTTAGTTTACTCTTTTTCTTTTCTTTTCTTTTCTTTTTTTTCTATGGAATTTTTTAGCATAAGATTAACTATGCTATATAGTCAATTTTTTCTTGGAAATTTGTGAATTTGGGAAGGTAAATTATTATATTAATAGAAATAAATCTTGTACCTTTTTTTTATTTTTTTATTTTTTATTGTGAATGATTTTATTCTTACAAAAATTGAACATTACTTAATTATAGATGTACATTTCTTGCATGTAGTTGGAAATTGAGGCACATCCACTCTTAACAAATACTATGTGAATAGATGGTGGGGAATTGTTTTTTAGTAAACAGCCACAAGAAAAAATTCTCCATTCTTGATTTCTCTTTCAATTTATATTTTATTTTATTTTTAAAATACTATATATTATATTTTGTAATAAAATATATATTAGAAAGTCTATCAAATATATATTTGTAGATATATTTCTCGAATAATTGCCTATCTACTTAAAAAAATTTAAATATGTTTTTATGAAAATTTAACTATGTGAAAATATTTTTAAGTGAACTAAACATGATTCTCAAATTATTGTGGTGCTAAAAAAATTATATGGCTAAATTAATATTTTTTTAAAAAAAAATTATTGAGATGAACTTGAATGCAATTCCTCGTAATGGCAGTTTGACAGAAAATTATTATTATAAAAGGAAAAATGAAAACAATATTTTTAACAAAAAGATTAGCGGAAGTAGAAGAAAAGCAAAGGGGAGAGTGACGCTTTTTGTATGTCGTATTTATTTATTTATATATTTATTTGATTTATTATCATTATCGTTGGCGCATAATGATAATGTGGATGTTTCGTGTTCTAATAAACTCTAACAAACCATTAATAAATATAAAATTGAACTCACTTTTTGTTTAAAAGTTTTCGAAAAATATCTGATCCTTGACTGTGGTGGATTTTTATTTTTCTTTTATGCCAAAAAGAAAATTCAATATATATTAAGAAATTATTGTTTATATTTTTTAGTGTAAGCAATATAGAGTATGAGGATTTTATTTTCCAATTAAAAACAGGAGATATCAATTTGTAAAAAAAAACATAGCTCAATTAGTGGAGTTGTGTATTCATACTAGCAAAAATACTAAAGTATCATTTAAATAAGATCATACTATAAATGAAATCATCAACCAAAACAAAATGGTATCAAGGTACTCTCATGTATATGTTCGAATCTCTCTCCAATTTTAGACGAACCAAAAAGGAAAAACCAATAAAATCATAGTTTCCGTAATATAGTATATATGGTTCAAATCCACTAACCACTTATTATAAATAAATAAGTTTCAATAAAATGAAATTAAAAAGCGGCTTCAATTAAATAAAATTTAAATGGATAGATTTCAATTAAATTAAATAATCATACTTTTCTATGAAATATTTTTTCCAAAATAAAAACAGGTATTAAAAGGAAATAAATGAATTCCAATTAGGCAAAAAGTGGTTGGTTTAAAAATAAACAAAAGGCAAAGTAAAGAAAAATAATCAGGTACGGGAGGTGACCACAGTAAGAAAAGAGACAATTAGAGAATCAACCATGCAATAAAAGCAATCATTACTCTACAACTAACACCAATAAATATCTGACGATCCACATTCACATCTTTAATTGCAGCTTCTCGTGTGGATTATTTGTTTTTTTCTTTAATATTTATATAATTTTAATTATTTTATTTTATTTATAATGATTTCGAAGTCAGTACACGAAAGAAGCACTAACATTAATGCATTATGATATAGTTGAGTGGGAAGATGTAGAGGATGATTATTATCTTCTTCACAATCATGAAATCATGCTTTGAAGCTAAATAACAAAGAATTATGCTCTACTTTTAACATACTATTTTCATTGTGTATACTTTCATATTTATTTTATTTTAGTTTTTTGTGCATTTAAATCTTGTATTGTGACAAGTTTTTAAATTATTTTTCTCAATTTTGTATTTTGTAGCTATTGGCTTTTATCAATTGTATTATGTTTGTGCTGTAAATAATATTTATTATTAATTCACTTCTGCTTAGTATTAACTTCAAATTTTATGTAAATTCTAGTGACATTTTGTGCTATAAATATGACTTGAATTTTACCTTGGGAAGTAGAAAGATCGAAAATGAAACTTGAATGATTCAAAATGGTATTTGTCTTAATATATAAGTTATTCTAATATCCAATTCTTTTTTATAAGAATAACAATCCTATCTACACATTGATATAATATTGTTGAGAATTCCACATCGAAAAATGAGGAGACCTCTTGACAACTTATAAGATAGGTGGCCTACTCTGTTCACTTTGGGCATATATTGTCATAAGTTTGTTTTTTGTTTCACCTAAAAGTTCTCATACTAATGAAGATGGTTGTTATCACATAGGGCAATTTTGTTTGCATCCTAACAATCCTCCTTTCGAACAAAGTTCTATTGAGCCTCTTCTGTATTCGGCACTTGAAGATTCAATCCTCCCCTCGAACAAAGATCGAGTCTTCACTCAAATAGTCAATCGTTATAGATAGCATTCAAATCAACTCCTATTTTTTTGAGAGTACATAGTCAGTTAGTTTGATAAAATATATTTATGCAACGATTATTATATATGATAACTTCTCTTTTTTTTTAGAGCCACCTAGTAGTCAATTTGTCTAGCTCTTATTCGGATCAAACTCCTCTTCTTTTGAAAGTATATCGTCGTAACGTTACCACAATTTTTTGTCTCTAAATTCTAAATGTCTTTATCCTAAATCATAGCGATTTACCAATATATTTATGTTTGGGACATGACTTTATATATCAATTGATAAGAATGATAAGTATACTTAATTCTTTATTGGTATGATAATGTCCACTTTGAGTATGCTTTGTTTTTGTTTTTTTCTTTTTTTTGTTTCAACTTTATTGGCATCCCAAAACTTTTGTGTTTGAGAACAAGGATCTATCTAGTAATTTATCTATATTTAATTTCTCACCTTTTAGAATCACTTTGAATTTAGTGAAATTCTGTTTTAAGTTTAGTTGTGGACAACGTTAAAAAATTTTATACAAAAAGTTACGAAAACGAAACTTTAGATATTTTTGTGAGTTAACAAATTTGGAGATATTTTTTTGAATAAAAGTAATTCTAAAGATTTCAAAATTAATTAGCTTCACTATTATTACTTGGAATAAGTATAGATAACAATTCAATTCATTTCTCAACTTCAACTATTAAAGCATGA
>JBBMKA010000003.1:5951433-5967574 GCA_037833695.1 Sechiopsis laciniata | reverse complement strand
TAGCTTCACTATTATTACTTGGAATAAGTATAGATAACAATTCAATTCATTTCTCAACTTCAACTATTAAAGCATGATTTGTATAACAAACCTACCATATTATCGTTGCAAAGTACATTATTAAGGATTTATAGCAAACGTTAAAATTTTAAAATAAAGACTCTCCATAATGCGAAGTATTGAAAATTTAGTGATATTCAATTGAAAATGATTTACTTAAAACACTAACCCATATCTCAACTAATTAAAACAAAAAATGAAATGTTTAAATTTTTGTGCTACATATAGTTGAACCAAACAACATATTTTAATACCAATAAGAGAGAAGAGCTTTAATAATATCAATTACAATCTAAGAAGCTTTAATGATATCATATACAATTTAATATCTAAAAGATTGAGAGTTCAAATCTCTAATTCTTCAAATGTTGTTGAATTACAAAAAATAATAATAATAATAAAAAAAAAATAAAAAAACTTAATACATGAAAACCAATAAATACAGTAATACAATACTTAACTAATTAAGACAAAAAATAGAATGTTTAAATATTTGTGCTACATATAGTTGAACCAAACAAAATATTTTAATACCAATAATAGAGAAGAGTTTTAATGATATCAAGTACAATGTAATTCCTAAAAGATTACAAGTTGGAATATCTAATTCTCCAAATGTTGTTGAACTACAAAAAATAAAAAATAAAAGCTTAATACATGAAAACCAATAAATACAATAATACAATACTTAAAACACTAACCCGTGTATATCTCAACTAATTAAGACAAAAAAATAGAATGTTTAAATCTTTGTGCTACATATAGTTGAATCAAACAAAATATTTTAATATCAATAAGAAAGAGGAGCCTATCATGTACAATTCTAACAAGTTTTAATGATATCATGTACAATCTAAATATATCTAAAAGATTACAGGTTCGAACCTCTAATTCTCCAAATATTGTTGAATTATTAAAAAAAAAAACTTAATACATGAAAACCAATAAATATAGTAATACAATATATTAAAGTAAAACAAAAGATATAGATAGTAGAGTTATTAAGGGTCCTAATATTGATGGATTCAAAAAAATAATAATTCATGATTAAAAAAAATATCCTAATTAATATAAATGTAGTTTTTGGTTTATTGTTATTGAAAATTAAGTCTATGATTTCACCTATAAATATTTATATTTTTAAAAGACAAATCCTAGTTTGATTTTTATTTGTTTTTTAAAAGTCAAAGTTTTGGAATTTGACTAAGATTTAAATAAGGAAATTGAGAGTCGATTTTTAAAAGATTAAAATAATAATAATAATAATAATAATAATAATCAAATGAGGGGAGAAATTTTATCTTTGTGTTGTGTATTTGCTTAATCTAATATTTATTTATTATTGTTGAAGTAGTTGGATCTATGAGCCATGAAATTTATTATCCATGACTATATTCTATCATCTTAAGGAGCCTAGCCAGCATGCATGTGATTTGATATCAAAATATCTATATGTTTTTTTTTTCCATTATTACTCTTCATTTATATGGTCCTACATTTATTGTGCATTTTCAATTACAAATTATATAGTCATAATTCCTTTTATCGAACAGATAATTTTGAAACAATACCATTTATCCACAGATAATTTTATCCAGAATGCCATTTTTAATAAATTATTCACACACACTCATAACCACTTATTTAAGAAAAATGTGTGAAGTCATTTTTGTAAAGGACCAAAATTATTACTCAAAATGAAGTGGATGTTTCTAGTTTTTTGCATTTTCCATCCTTCAAAATTACAAACACAGTTTGTATCCATCCTAAAATTATTAATTTGGAAAATAATATTAAAAAAAGCACACAGACAAGTGTTACCTCATCAAAGTTTTTCTGGTAACAAAAAATACACTGACAATGTTAATCAATTATTTACAACTTTCAATAATTTCCTTAAAATTGACTCATATTTATTCCCTTTAACTTGTGGGTTAAAATAATTCAATATGTTTAATCAAAAAAAAAAATCAATATGTATTTGGCCTACCTATTATATTAACAGGTGGGTTAACCAAATATTAACAAGTAGATTAACCAATAACTATCATCATAAGTATAACAACCCTCTTACCCTGTTATAACATGTGTTAATATATATATATATATATATATATGTGTGTGTGTGTGTGTGTGTGTGTATGTATATGTATATGTATATGTGTATATGTATATGTATATATGTATATGTGTATATGTATATGTATATATATATATATATGTATCTGTATATGTATATTTGAAATATTATGTATTATAATATCTTGTCTCTCAAATACATATTATAATTTTTATTGTAATAACTTACATTTCAAATGTATATTGTTATATATCTCATATGATATATACACCATAATAATTTAAGAGTTACTATTTATTTTATTTTGGTTTTATTTTTAAATGTCTTTTTTTTTGTATTAGTAAGTTTTTTATTTAGCTTACAAGTGTCTCAATTATTATTATAAGACCATCTAGTAAGACCATCTCCATGAATCTATAACATTTGAATGTAAAAGTTAATTAAGTGGCCAACCCATTCCATTTTTTGAGAGAAATTGTCAACTTTTTCTTTCAAAAAAGTATTATTTCTTAGTTTTTCTTATATGATGATATGTTTTTATTTCATATAATAAAGTTTTTTTTTGTTATTGAACAAATTTCAATAAAAGAGTAAATGAAAACTTATCAACTAATTTTTAGTCTCTCAAAAAAAAAAAAAAAAAATTGTAAGTTCTTTAAAAATTCATGGACCACTATTTCTAGTTGTTTTTTTTAGAATACTACCATCTACGAATATAAATGGATGATATATATATATATATATATATGAAGAATATTTAAGTCATATTCAAGCATGACCCATAAAATAATATCCACCTATACAATCAAATATAATCATATTTTATTTAATTTTAAATTCTAAAAATAATAAAATAAAGAAAAATAGAATACAACTCGTATTGAACCACATACGTAAAAATTAATATTTAAGTTATATTCAGACATCATCTAAATATTTGAGTGTATATAATTGGATGAAAATAGAAAAACCAAAACAACATTTTAACGGTACGAAGCAATGATTTTGGCGAAGGGTAAAGTGCAGACAGCTGTCGAGTAAGAATAAATAGCTTGGGGCCAAGGGATGAAATAAAAAATCTCCATCAATGATATATATATTTTATTTTCTAAATTTATTTTTATATAACTATACAATGATGTGATATACTATACAAAGTCAATATCCTACACTTAACCAAATAACCTAACATTCCCAATCTCCATTGCTCAGTGGGCTCTACTCACCAAATATAAGACAAATATAAGCAGCATTTCCTTTTTAATTCATGCCCATTTTCTACTTACATTTCAAGCTGTAAAATTAGTATAGGTTTAATTATTTTGAATAAATCTTGAATTTTAACCTAGATCAATGCATATATTTTGGTATCCAAAGAATTTAAAAAATGATTAGGAATTTCTCTCTCTGCTCATAATTATGCATAGGCAAGAATGATTAGGGGGATGGATTCAACATAATACCACCTAACATGGAGTAAAATTGAATAAGTAATTTATTTATTTATTTTTCTATTAAATACTTTACAACTTTTCAAGGCTGGACATTTTATACAGTAAAACTGGAAGTATAGTTTAAGTAAAATCTGATAGAATCATTTGTTAGATGGACAACTTTATGAGGAAATTTGTTGCCTTCCTTTAAAATGGGTCCATATATTGGAATGCTATTATTGTATATTTAGTTTGGCAGGGTTGATGTTGTGGTTGAATAATTGGGTGCACAAATTGTTTAATCTATAGAGGACAAATATTTCTTTGGTAGTGGATTCTATCTTTCCATCTTCAAATATTGTTGAATTCATAAATTAATTAATATGTAAATCAATCAGATATATTAGTCAATAAATTATTTTAGTTGTAAAAAGTGTCAACAAGAGCAATAGTTAATGATATTATGCTATTATGATATTAGAAGGGATCCAACAGATAAAAGTCAATTCAATTCCAATTCTTTTAGAGTCTGACTTTTTCTCCTTTGTTAAAAAAAAAACAAAAGTAATTATATTAATACATAGATTTGAAGATCATAATTTTCACTATCACATGTTTTTCCAATAAAACAAAACGTCTTAATTAACAAAATACAAAAGAGTTTCTTTTTTGGAGAGAACGTGAAAACTGGGATTCACATCTGTTATGAGATCTATCCAGCGACTTCAACCATTTCCTGTTCAACCGTATCAGACACAACTGGATAATATTTGAAGTGAAGTTCTCCAACATCATCACCAGATAGTTTCTTCCATCCATTTGGTCCAACATAATAAACTGAACAAAAAAACCAATTTCGAATAAGTAAATATGCTTGTATACCGGAAATCGATACGCAATATGCACCTCGACGCGATAAAGAAAGGGGCAATCGGGAAATATATACCACTAGCAACTCCACCACTGGCTCCATCCCGGAACGTTGCATGATAAATTGCTCTTCGAGCCAATTCAGCAGCTTCTTCAACTGATAGATCGTACCGATAGCTGCAGACACATCGAATATCAGAGTACCTCAAATTAAAATTACAGTTTGGCAGTTTTTTCAAGTCATCACCTTTCCTCACCTATGGAAACAGGCCATGCACATAGGTGGTATGGTACCTCTAAAGAAGTCAAGGCACAAGTGCCTTCAATTCGGCACTCGCCTTACCTCACTAGTCGCCTTCGCTTTAGGTAAGGGTACTGAATCTGTTTAATTGTTATTTCAATTTTTTTATTATACATAAATATATGTTTAATTGTTTTTAATTTTGTTCGGATTTTTTATGTAGATTCTTAGTTTTTTTTTTTCTACTTTCGGTTCATTTGAATATTTTGCACTAATAATAGTTAAATTTATATTGTATATTGTATAATAATATAATTTGTATGGTTAATTATTGTGTTAGGAGAATAAGAATATGTTTTCTATATTAGTTTATATAATATTTAATTATGAATTTATTTGTTGGGCCTAGCACTTACAAAATACTGTGTTTGGCAAAGTAAAAAGTTACCAATTGAAATGAAGGAATTAAGCATAGAAGTCCATTTAGAAGTAAATTTAAGGTATATCTTCAGATTTTTTTACCAATGATGTTGGTTACAAGTTTTTATTTCAATGAAAATGGACAAGGAGCAAAGATACATACCCATTGTCTAGCACACCATAAGCATAAGGCGAACCAGATCCAACCGAAAATCGAGTTCCTTTTAATCTTCCTCCTTCGCTATCAACATAATATAATCCAGGACCCTGCAAACCCATAAGATATAAATATACGCTCTAAGATTTTAGCTTATATTACGAGAGATCATGAACTCAGATCTGTAAGGGAAGACGTTACAGACTTACAGTTTCATCCCATCCAGCAATCATGGTGCCAACCGAAAGACCCATTCCTCGGTAGGAATAGAGAATGTTAGCCAGCAACTTGGATGCGCCGGTCACTGAAATTCTGCGCTTGTTTGACAACTCATGTAGGCGGCACTATATCATGTCAAGTAACTTCCATGAGAAAATTAAATTAAAATGTAAATTTATGATATCAATAGTTGCAACTACATCAATGTCAAACTCATTATTTGATAGATAACATCTAAGCATTAACTTGTTTACTTTGTTTCTTCTACAATAGGAATAGGTACGCCACCATCGCTAAAACTAGTCATGAAATGGTAACCTTTAGTGAGTTAGTTAGTTAACTATATTTAGTAAGGGGTAGTTAAACTAGATGCTTGGGTCTTATATGGGTATGAAATATATTAAGGATTAGGCCTTGAGTGAGATTGGGGAATTCTCCAAACATTCCTATGGAATAATACAGAGGTTCCTATCATAATCCGAATGCATTGGACGGTTATCCAAACATAAATTATGGAGTTTGAAGGACTAAAAGGGCATTTCCAGAATATTGGAGTAACTATTTTAATTGCTTAATACAGTGATCTATGATTTCTAGAGCAACAATGTTCTCATAAACTTACCATCATGGAGTGGCAAGATGGTCAAGAAGGCTTTAAGTAACTAAGACGTGATAGGTTCAATCTATGGAGACCACCTATTTAAGAATTAATTTCCTATGAATTTTCTTGACAAATATTATAGGATCAGACAGTATGTCCCGTGATATTAGTCAAGGTGCGCATAAACTCACCCGGACAATCACAAATATTAAAAAAAAAAAAAAAGGTTCTCATGAACTTATATAAATGAGACATTCTAAGTCCCAGGCTGTGGAATTCACACAATCTATTGTCACGATCTAGAAAGTCTTGTTCAATATTATGACTATGAGCCACTCACTAAACACGTGAATTCACCCAAATACTAGGGTCATTGGGACTTCAAAAATGAACCTCAACACCAATCAATCACATTAACAAGGGTCTTCAAACTCTCAGATACTGAAGTTTTTCAGGAGGAAGACCAAGAGTACTGCCACTAATAGAATAATTTGACCTCTATGCAAATCAACCATTTTGGCTCCTATCTTATCTTGAGGATTCTTGGAATGGTAAAATCAAAATTTAATGAGAACTGATCACTTTATTCGGTCCAAAAGGATATCTCTTGAGTTTTTTCGGTTAACTATGTGAAAGTCAATGGTCCACGTCCAACATCTTCAGTTCAATTTCTTTCAATAAATACAAGTTGGAAAAGACCTTTTAGCTGTTAACGAGAGAAAGGGAAAGGCAAGAATCAATAGGATTCTAAAAGTTGTCCCCAAGGAATAGCGTAGTAGTTGAAGAATTGGGTTTTGAAGGTGTGCTCCCCTCAAGGTCCCAAGTTCGAGGCTCAACTGTGACATTGCTCCTTCGATGTCTCCGGTGCTTGGCCTGGAGACAGGCGTGGTTACCTTATTTCAAAAAAAAAAAAAAAAGGATTCTAAAAGCTAACATTATCCCTTACAAATTAAATGATTTTATTCTACCACAAAATGAAGGCATGGGAATGTTCTATCCGTGCTATTTCAGTCATCAAACAACTTGATAAACTTTCATTGAGAGAACTTTCATTCCCTTCCTAAGGATTTCTGATTGAGCACAGTACTTAACATGCTAAAAATTCATATCAAACCTTAATTCCAAGATTTCTGTGCCAAAACTGGCAATCAGCAGCTCCTCCAGCCATTGTACCAAGCATGTATGGATTTATTTCAATGATCTTCTTCACAGATTGCGATGCTGAAAATATCAGGAAATAGAAATGAATTACTCAAGTAGCAAATAGCATAGTGTAAGGGTCATTGTTGCACAATAATGACTTAAGACAGTCCAGTACATGACTAAGCCAAATGTAATAGGCATCAAGAGTAATTTAATATAGAAAATAACCAAAACTGGGATAAGACACCTTACAATACCTCAATCAAGTATATTATACATCATTAAATTCGTTTTCGTTCTGGAGGGTCCCTCCATCAAGTACCATACATCATCGAATCATTTGTCGTTCTGGAGGGTCCCTCTATCAAGTACGAAGTACCTATTTTACCTAAAACAATAACTGCCTTTCTCCATTTGAAACCTCCCACTATAAGCATGTCACACCTCTTAACTAACTCTCCGAATTTCATCCCTCTCATATACATTTACCACCGGAGGCTGAACAAATGTGACCATAAATCAACCGCAGTGAGAGAAGGGATTCATCCTCACGGACATGACAGAACAAAATAAATTTATCCTCAATATGTTTTTCACATGGGTCAAAATTCATCTCTGAACAGTAGAAAATAGAGGACTTCAAAAATATACAACAGCGAAGTGGCTAAATAATTTTGGAAATAATAATGCACCTCAAAAAGAATTACAATCAAACATATAAGTGTGATATATTAAAAAATGTGGGAATTAACGAAAGAAAGCAGAACCGACATATGTATCCTCCCATGCTCGCTCGGGAATCTGCAGCAACCATGACTCCTTCCTTGAAAATGAAGGCCAGAGTTGTTGTTCCCTTTGCTGGTTTCACCATCTGAATAGCCTCTTTCTGAAATCCATCAAACTGAATGCCACTTTGGGAGTTAATATTTTGCAAAAGGACAAGCTATGGTCTAACAAGAACCAGTAAGAACTAAGAAGCACATTATCACTCACATTAGTAGCATTTGGAACATCAAAAGATGGCACTGTCGATAACCCATCGAGCAGCTCAGTACTACGTGAACCAGAGAGAAAAGTGGCCGATTCGAGCCCGCTAGTGTCTAGCTTCATGCTCAAGATCTTGTTACAAATAAACAACAAAAATCCAAGTAAAATATTTGCCACTAATAAGCATAATTGAATATAACGCACACAAAAAGAGCCCTAAAAAAAATCTAACATCAACTAATTCCATTTCCACCCAGTAAGCTCATTACTACAAACAATCTAACATCAGCTAACTTCGGGCGATCAATTATAAACAATGATGGGGCAAAAACTGTAAACCTAGTAATAAATCCAAAAATCAGCATCTCTGCTAACACTCTCATCCTTTCTCTGCATTGTCATCCTACAACTACTGGTATAGATCATATATTATGCGATTCAAGAAAGAAAATGAGAAATTGAACGAAAATTTCGCGATTCGCCATTGTTTAAGAAGAAAACTGAAAACACGAGTCGATTGGGGAATAAGGATTCGATTATACCGTTTAGAGGAGGATTCAGAGACGATTGCAAGCGCAGATCGAAGACGAAGAACGCAAAGGCTGAAGAAACGATTCTGCAAATGCCAATTGTTAAAGGAATTCGTCTTCAGTAGAGCTTTAAGTCGGTCTTTCTTGTGCTCCAGGAAAAGAAATCAGCAAAAGTTTTATTAAAAATATTTTATAGTTATGGTAGGTTTTAGAGAAATAATTATTTTGAAAATTATTTTGAAAATTATTTTGAATAGCTATTTTAAATTCGTTAGAAATTGTGGTTTTGTAATAGTTTCTTTGGATTTAAATTGTTGTCAAATATTGGTCTGGATAGGGTATTTTTTTGTATATGAGTTAAAAGATAATAGGTTATTTGGACGTAGTTTGAAATAGAAAATTATTTTAAATTGAAAAAAATGAACCATTAATTTAAGTAGTTTAAGTAGCTATTTAAATATAACTTTTTGAAAAGTAGTTAGTAAATATTTATTTCGAAATTCTCCATAATTCAACAACAAACACCCCTTGTGTTGTCTTTGTTTATATATATTTTGTGTCACCTTCCACCCACCTCGGTTTTGTTATTAGACATTCTCTAACCCTAGTATATTTAAATGTCAAAGAAGTTATTAAAAAAAAAAATCTAGATAGATGATCACTATAAATTAAAATTTTCACCTCTTAATTTTACAAAATCAACTTCATCATTAAATTATTTTATGTTATACAATAATTAGAGTTGAAAAATTCAAACCGACCAATAATTAATCATACATTGATCATTGATCATTGATGAGCAATATTTTAAATCACTTGAATTATGCTATTGCTCACAAATTAGAAAATTAGAAATATAATAATTATTAGTTAAATTATAAGTTTGATTCATATGATTTGAAAAAAACTAGAATTTAATTCTTACGATTTCAAAAACTATAATTTAGTTTTTATAGATGGAAGAAAGTTAAAATTTTATATAGTTTGATAAAATCTAAGAAATGGTTCTTAATATTTATAATCGTCGGTAAATTGAGTACGTAGAAGTTATGGACAAAATAAACACATCAGTTACAAATAATTATCTTATTTCTACATGTAAAATCTCAATGATTACGAACAACAAGAACTAATCTTTGATTTTTATCAAATCATATAAACTAAATTCTAATTTTTTAAAATCATATGAATTAATTTTTAAAAAATTTTAAATTATAAAAATTAAATTTTAACTTTTTAAATCACAAAGATTAAATTATAATTTTTAAAATAATATAAATTAAATTCTAACTTTTTAGTTTATTTTTTACAATGAATTAAATTTTAACTTTCTTCCAAACTATAGGAATGGATTTGTAATATACCATAACTATTATAAATATAAGTGAAATATAAACTTTTGTTTAGAAGGATTACCGTCATTTATCAATTAAAAAAACAAGAATTACCGTCTTAGTAATATTGTATTTATTCTACCATTTGTGCTTTTACTAAATAAGAATAAATATGCTTTTTGAATTTTGTCTAGATTAATATTGTTTATTTTATGTGTGATTTCTAATATTTACCCACCCAATTCTTAACTCGTTTTTTAGTTCGTAAGAGGATAATTCAACTAATTTAAAATATTTCTTTTGGATATTAATGTATAATAAAATAGTTAAGAAGTCATAAATTTTAATCCTCCATACTTAATTATTATAGATCTAAAGCCTAATTTAAAATATAGTTTTATCGGTAAAAGGTATTGATTTTTAATTTACAACTCATAATTATAGTTTAAATAAAATTGTATATTAATTCAACAATTTATTGGATAAGAAAATCAAATACATATTAAGATGAGTAGCTCAACGACATCAATGTGTTCTTACGATCAAGCGATTATGGATTAAAATTTTCATCCTCAATTGTAATTGGACTAAACTAAGTGTAGGAGAAAAGAAAGAAAATTGTATTGAATAAATTATTCTCACAAAGTAATTACTAGATATAGACAAATTTTAAAGTATTTACATGCATAATTAGTGTATTATAAATATTCTTTAATAATAGTATATTATATTATAATTACTTAATAATGTCAATATTGTAAAAAGTATGCGACAAGTAATTATTAATACTAATGACTATCTTTGTTTTTTTTTTTTACCAAACGGAATTGTAGCCTATTGGCCATAGAGGATGAATTGACAATAGTACAGAGAGAAGAGAAAGTAGTGGAAATTGTTTTAAAAAAAAAATAAAAAATCTTTGTTTTTTTTAATTTTATTTTAAAGTGACCGTATATGAATGATCGAAACCAATCTTTATATTTCAATATAGGCCCAAGATTAAGTCCATGTTGGGATGGCTTTTTGTCAGTTTATGGCCCAAATTGTCTGGGCTCGCACTTTTCGGGATGGTCAGTGTTTTTCTTGTTCAATAATATTATAAGGAAAGTTGGAATCCTCCAACCTTTAAAAGGGGTTTGAATGTGAAATTATAGAGTAATTATAAACAAGAGATTATCTTGAGTTATTAAAAATTTGAGTTTTAGTAATAGTTCGTTTGGATGTGGTTATTTATAAAAAAAGTCACAATTGATAGTTCGCTTGAATAATAATTTTTGTACAGGAATTGCAGACAATAACTCATCTGAATGTAATTAAAATCATAGATTATTTTAAGAGGTTAGAAATGAGTGATTAAACATAAATCATTAAAAATAAATGGTTAAAAAAAAATTCCCACTGACTTTTGCTGCTTCTTTTGAGAAATTATCGGTTGAATTATAAAGAATAAATAAAAAGAACACTTGGATTTTTTTTAGAAGAAAGTGAAAAATTGGCTGTATTTTTTTATTGAGAAAAAAAAAAAGTTTTTTTTTTGTTTTTTTTTTGAAGGAGAGAAAAAAATATATCGTATTGTGTGTTTGTAATTCAACAATAATTATGAAGTTTGAACAACTTTTTAGTTATTAGAACAACAAAGATGAATTCTAATTTTCGGTAGATAGTTGTAGAAATCAGAATAAAATAAATGATGCATTCAATAAAATATTAGCACTATTACCCAAAAAAAATGGTCTCTCTTATCTAAAATTTTAAAAGTAAGTCCACAATTCATTGCACGGGTGCATCCACTTATTTTTTATTCTTTAAGGTTTTTTTATTTGATTAATTTTGAGTTAAACAATGTATTAAAGAGATCGTATTTAACCATATTGAGTCAAGGTTAAGTTAGCTTAAGGTTTCAAGGCAATCATTTTTTTATTATTATTATTTATTTAAAGAAGATTCAAGGCAATCAATTTTAGTCCTTCCTCAAAATGATTTTACAGTTATATTAAATTAACTCTCTAACTAATTAAACAAAATTACAAATTCATTCAACCATATGAGTCTAATAATGATTAAATTATTACCTAAAAATTTAAAATAAAAATAATGATTGTTGTTTTTACAAGGTGTTTGGATTTGGAGAAGCGAAGAGAAAGTAGAAGTAATTGAAAGATATGAAATACTTCTTTTTAAGGATTGATGTTGGGAAATTAATATTTTTAAAAATCATAACCTTCACTATTATTCATATCTAATTCTTATACAGAGTATGGATAGTTTCTTTTCATAGAATATATTTGGTTAGTTCAACATTTATAAGCTAAGATTTAATCACAAAATTTTAAAAGAAAAATATATTTTTAGTCCTTAAATTTGAGATATAGTTTCAATTTGTTTTATAAAATCGAAGACTTTTATTTTTGAGATTTCAATAATATTCATTTTAGTCTATGAGATAACAAAATCGCTAGTTACATATCAACTAAAATAGTGATTAAATTAATTTTAAATTTCAATTTTGTTGAAATGATTATTTTAATTTTCATGTTGATTTAATTTTTAAAAGAAAATAAATATAAAAGTATACTAAAAACACACAATAAAATTCATGATCTCTTGATCATGAGAATGAAGCTTAATTGTTTCTATTCTTGGAAAAAAAAGATTCAAATAGACTTATAAAATACTTTTTTTTTAGTGTAATTTGGAAGAAGAAGCTCACAATCACTGTATAAAGGTATTTTTAAATAAATGAGAATCAAATATTAATTTTTAAAATTGAACTCATAATCGTGATATTGAACTGGATTACCATTAAATAATGAAATCAACTTTCGAGGCCATAAAATACATTTTAATGTTTTGAAAAGTGCATAGATTATTATTGATTCTCATGATATCAATATTGAAAGGTTCATTTACAAAATGCATAACAATAACAAAGGGTTTTAATTTGAAGCACTAGCGGTGGCGCTGGGTGGAAGCAAAGTGGTTGCTTTGGAAAATGGACCACTTCAAAGTGATAAATATCACTTCACCTAACTATAATTTATTTATAAATTTAATTATATATTTTTAAAAAATATAAATTTAATTAACAATCTAGAAAAAAAGCCATATGATTCCTTCCATCCAACCCTTTGAAATCCATCCACGGTCAATTTTCATTTATTAGTTATTAGGATTCACACGTGAATCCAGTCAATTCAAATGGACGTTAAAAAAGGGTGCAATCATACCAATACATATGTACTTAATCCCATCAGAATTTTGCAATTAAGTGTGCTTGAGCGAGAGTAATACTATGTTGAGTGACCATTTGGAAAGTCCTCTTATTGCACACTTTTTTAGGGCTTCTCAAACAAAAAATGGACATTAAAAAATAATAATAATAAAAAATAAAACTCTTTCATTAAATTAAAATACAGTGTCTTAATCGGATTTTTTTAAAAAAAATTTGTAGGAGTTTTATCTAATTAGCCATTTATTTATATACACTTATTTAGTGTTGAATTTATTTTGACTCAGTTTCTTATATTAAGTTTTTTTCAATCTCGAATATAAGAAAATTAACTAGTAGAATCTCATTAACCTCTCGATCTATAGTTATTCGGTTAGTGGTAGATTTTGGTTTGAAATATGAACCATAATCATTTTACTTAAAGGGTGCTTTTATCTTTGTATTTATTCTTAATTGATTGGAAGTGAGTTTATATGGTTTTCTATCACTATTATTTCTTTCAATGAATGGTTTTTTTGTTTATTTATATTTGTACAAATGATATCAAAATTCAATCGAAAATTTGAAATAAATAAGTTCAATTAACATTATGGTGAGTTTCATTTTTTTTTTTTTTTTTGTTATTTAGATATGGAAATTAAATTTATAAATATTACTTTCATCTATTTATTTGTTGTCAATAAAATTAAGTCCAAAAAATAACAAATTTAAGTAGATATAGAATGATGCCTAAATTCGGACAAGAATAGGAAGAGTTGTCCAAGACCCTACTAATGGTTAGGTGCAATTCAAACGCCCAAACTTTGATTATATAACACTAAAGTATTATATCAATAAATGTTCTTAGTTGAAGACGATAGTAGTGACTCGAAATTTTATATTATTCACTCATTGAAACTCAATCTTAACTTGAAATTTGGTGTACATGCTACTTAGCACCACACCAATATGATGATTTCGTTATTTTGTTGGCACATTTCGTTTTTCAGTAAAGTTATATTTATCATTGACCTAACAATCCAAAATCAAGTATCAACTTGTAAAAAATAAAATTTTTTCTTTTTAAATTTGATTAAAAATGCAAAATTTCCTTATTTTTGTTTGATGTATTTAAAAATGTATTTTCACTTGAGGTTGTGTTTGATAAATTTTGAGTGTGTTTAATATTAATGGAGAGAACTAGAAGGGTCTTTTAAGTAGAAAAACCTTGTTTGATATAGGACTGTGAGTCTATACTTTTTTTTTTTTTTTTTAATGATTCTCATCTTCTATTATGAATTTCATCTTCTTAATAAAAAAGTATTCAAATTTGAATATATTTTTTTCTCTAATTAGCTTGATTATTGAAACACATGGAGAAACACAAGTGAAAGTAAAAGTAATCAGTTACCAATTAAAATTTCAAAAAGTTAAAATAAATAAATAAATGAAACCCAACCAAATTCTTCTACTTTGCTAGTGTTTGGGAGGGTATCTTTTTACTCATCCCACTAAACAAATAGAAAAGTAACCTAATTTTTATTCTCTTTAAGTTCATTCATTTCTTAACCCTCTCTTTTTAAAATCAAGTAACATTCCATTAGACCAACATAGAACCAAATATAGCCCCTAACGCTAATACATATACCAAGAAAATGGGACAAACTACCCACAACCAAGGTTGGCCCCATCCCCATAAATCAAAATGGGGACAATAGTAAGAATTTCATAGATAAAAGTAATACTAATTAGACTATAATCAACTCGAGCCGCAACCTTAATGATCCTTGAAAATTGAAAATTCAAATGGAAACACCCTATAAATTTTGTTAATGCAGATACGATTGACTTTTAATAGGATTTGGGGAGTAATTCGACAGCTATATGAGTCATTAAAGAATAGGAACTCACCAAAGTAACACGGAGTAGGTTTAATTCCATTGAAGACCTATACCTATTCTAAAACGATCGATCAAGCAGCTGAGCAACACCTAATTTATCCACTAATTTAACCTACCTAAGTTGTCAACAACAAATAACCACTATAACTAGAGACTAACGAAACACTTAGGCTGCAACACTATTCGAGCAAGAAAAACCGCATAACAAAGCAATTAGTAGAAAAAGGAAAAAAATTGAGAAGAAACAAACAAATTGCTAGAAGAAGGATAGAACCAAGTCGAAAGCATAACTAATTCAAACTAGAGATGTATAAGAGAACCGACAATTTTAAAAAACTCTAAAAAAGTGATTCTCTTTAAAACTTAGAGAGAGACAACTTCATTTTAAAAATCCATTAGACCGACATTGTGCTTTCACTCAAATCTTAACACTATCATTTATCATATTATTTTTTTAAAAAAAACATTATCTTTAAGATAATTTTTTTTACAAGATTATCTTTAATTTGTTTTATCGTTATAATAACGTACTAAAAATAGCAGGTTGTTGTTACACACAGATAAATTAAATGTATGATTTCAAAATGATAAAATTTTGAAACTGAGTCATTATTAGATACACTAAAAAAAGTTAAATGTATTTTAAATAAAAAAAAGATTATTTAGAAAGAAAGAAAAAACAAAAACAACAAACAATGACACGTTGTTTGGTCGAACTCAGAAAATGACGGAATTACTGTGTTTGAAAAAACAAATGAGAGAATTATTGTTGACATTTTTTTTTTTTTGAATATAAGTTGGGGAATGAGATTATAAGTATCGATTTTAGGGATCGAATTCGTAACAGTGGAATAAAAATTTATTAACACCAAACCAGATAACCAATCGCGTTACCGACTCATTCGGTACTGTTGATTAAATTGAATTCTATATATAGAGAGAGATTTATGTATATAT
>JBBMKA010000003.1:5873005-5935218 GCA_037833695.1 Sechiopsis laciniata | reverse complement strand
TATATATATATTTTTTTTTTTTTTTAAATTATAATTAAAATAAACAACAAAAAAGTTGTTACCTAAAGCAAAGTTTCGTGATGTAGTTATATTTGCATATATTTATGTTATTTAATTGTTACTTTTTGACTTTGTATTTTTCAAAATTCTTTTGAATATTTAGAAAGTCTTAAGAAAGTATATATTATTATATAAATTGAATATTAATGGTTAATGAAAGTTCTTATGTCAATATTTTTAAAATTGAAAAGAATAATAAATATATTTTCGAATTAAAATCAATAACCAATGACCCAATTCAATTTAACTTTAAAATGCATGGATTAGGTTGCTCAAACACATTGAGTTGAAATAGTTGGTAATTTAAACTTTGAGTTGGTTAAAAAAAGTCTCCAAATTCAACTCAATTAAAAATAGGTCTTATTGATAAGTTTGAAATTGATTTAATTTAAAATTGATTTAACAATATTAATACTTTTAATAGAAGAAAGAACCCAATATAAGTGTATTCCTAAATTTATGAAAAATAACTAATGGAACATCATTTTAAAAGAAAATTAAAGATACAAATACTAGAACAAAATATTTAAAAATATATAGATAAAATAAAAACGGATTAAAAAAAAAGAGTTAAGAGATAGAAGACTACAAATTCTATAAAGAAAATACTATTACTTTTAAATAAATTAAAGTTAAATATTAATTTTTAAAATCAAGATCATAATATAAAAAAGAATTATCCCAAATATTAAAATTATTGGGTCACCCACCTTTCCGTAAAATAAATAAAAAGGGTCTCAAGTAAAGACTAACATTATTTAAATGTACATGGCTGGTCTGGACAGTTCGGTTGTCGTTATTCGGGCACACTGTTCGTAGTTCACGGGCTACAATTTTATAAATAAACGTTTTTTGTTCACCAAAGCACGTGTCAATTCGTAGTAAGTGCCAATTTCAACTTTATCAAGTTGGGAAGGAAATTAAATATTGTAATCCTTTAATTTAAATTGTCTCAACTGCAATCATCTTATCAATGATGGAAATTCACCCTTTTTTATTCAATAATATATATATATTTTTTTATATATATATTCGTAACTATCTGCATCAACTTATATAGAAAATTACTTCTTAAATTGGCACTTCATGTATTTCTTTGACCATTAAATAATTCTATAATAGTTTAATTCAATAATATATAAAAAAGATTAATATGTAATATTTTAAGGCTAAAGTATCAAACATAACCATGAATTATGAAGTTTTTGTCAACATTATCCATAAACTTTGAAAAGTTTCAAAAATATCTTTGAACTTTACAAAATGTTTAAAAAATACTCTGGTCGTTAAAGTTGGATGAAACCGTTAAAGTTCTATTTAAAAAATGCCCCTAAACTTTAAAAAGTTTCAAAGATACCTTTAATTATAAAAACTTTTATAAAAAATCTTCACTATTAAGTTTTGAAAGATCGTAGTGATCAACTAAACTCCAAAAATTTTCATGACCATAACCATCTCTTGATTAATCAAATACGAAAAAAAAAAGACTAAATTGTTGTTGGGATGCGTTTGAAAACCTAAATTGAGTAGATTCATGTAGAGATTTATTCATATCTTGAAAGTTGAATGATAACATATCATTATTTTATTTAGTGAGATCCATTTCTGACTTGAATTATTCAAATAATTTAGGTCCCGTTTGACAACCATTTTGTTTTTAGTTTTTGGTTTTTGAAATTTAAGCCTACAACAACTACCTTACTATATGTTTTTTCTTACTTGGATACCTACATCTTACCTATATTCGTAGAAACCAAACAAAAATTTGGAAACAAAAAAATTAACTTCCAAAAACTTGTTTTTGTTTTTTAAATTTGGTTAACGTTCACATACTTTCTTAAGGAAAGATGGATACATTGTAGGAAAGATGAAGCACATTGTAAGAAATTTGAGTAAAAGGAAGCTTAAATTTCAAAAAAAAAAAAAAAAAACCAAATGGTTATCAAATGGGGTCTTAGTTTTCTAAATGTTTGAATTTAGTATCAAACTCTAGAGACCAACAATAAAATCTCGATGACTTCATAATTGCTTTCAAATTAAATTTTTTTTATTTAACATCACATCGAGATTGTCCTCAAGGGAAACTAACAGTTGAGGCACGAGGCATTTGGGACATGTTTCCTCAAGTATCTTGAGTTCGATATCATTGGAAAGTGCTTAGAATAGAAAACTCTTAAAGTATTTTAGGTATGAGTCTTGGGACATGGTATTAGACTCTCGAATGTAGTGGAGCTCATATACCAACACAGGTAGCATAGTTGAAGTAGTACCTCTACTTGGCCCAGATGGCTAGCTTCAATTGGTTGGTTAACCAAAAAAAACATTGCATCAAGATTAAAATTGGAACGTAGAGTTCATTTATAACCTTGAATTTATTTAAACTTTTGAATAAATCTCTACATGAACCTACCAAATTTAAGTTTTCAAACTTATCCCAACAATAGTTTAATTAAAATAATAATAAAAAATCATCCCAACAACAATGTAGTATTTTTTTTCGTACTTGATTAATCAAGAGATGGTTATGGTCATGAATTTTGAATTTCTCGAGCTTTGTTGATCACTACGATCTTTCAAAATTTCATGGTGAAGATGTTTTATAAAAACAATTTTATAGTCAAGATAGTTTTGAAACTTTTTAAAGTTTAGGAGCATTTTTTAAATAAAACTTTAATGGTTTCCATCCAACTTTAACAACAAGATTATTTTTGAAACATTTTGTAAAATTCAAGAGTATTGTTGAAACTTTTCAAAGTTCGGTAATGTTGACAGAAACCACATAGTTTAGGGGTATATTTTAATTATTAAGGCATATATTATGTCAATTGAACCCATTATCATGTTGTTAAATATTTTATATACACATATGATACCAAAATCGAACTTGTGAGCATAGTATTAATTAGACTATCACAAAAAAATGAAATCAATGCACCTTCGACCTTTTCAATTCTAATTGATGTATTTGAATATATGAATTCAAAATTATTACATATATATTTGTTAAATTACAAACTTAGTTATCTTAACTCAATTTCTTTCTATGGAAATAGTTGTTGTCATGTTGAATTGGTTGTAATCTAATTTAATTCTACCATCACAAATTCATGATATTTTTAAATAAAATGAGAATCAAATACAATATTTAAAAATCAATCTTGTTTAACTACAACCAATGAAATAAGTTAGTACAACATCAGTTTCAATATAATCTTCTTTCTTTTGAAAACAATGAATTTTTTCATTAATTTAATTATACTTGTCTTGAAAAAAGAATCTTCACTTCTGATCTGACCATTAATAAAATAATGGTCGATCAAAACGCCAATGTATCATTTTGAGAAAATAGTGACTTAGACAAATATATTATAACTTAAAAATTCATTTTATTTTCACTATAAAATATTTTATTTTAGAGAAAATTATATAAACCATCTCTAAAATATGATATTTGTAACAATTAACTCCATAAAATTTTAATTTGAGCAATCAACTTCTTTAAAATTTGACAAGGATTGCAATTAACTCTGTGCTAAAAATATATTTTGTTTTACTTGATTTCAACTTCAAAATCTACTCATAGAGAAGGAAAATTACGTCACACCCTCACTTAAGCTTTGATTATATTTCAAGCAAAAACTTCCATCTCTAACTAATGATTCCTCCATAATTACCAATAATACAAGTTTTACGAAATAAAACGAAGTTGTAAGGTCTCGATTGATAATCTTTTGTTTTTTTTGTTTTTTTTTTGTTTTTGAAATTTAAGCTTATTTTTCTTTAAGTTTACTATAATGTGCTCTATCTTTCCTATCGTGTATCCATCTTTTCTTAAAAAAAATAGATGAATGTTAACTAAATTTCAAAAACAAAAACAAGTTTTTGAAAGCTACTTTCTTTTGTTTCCAAATTTTTGTTTGGTTTCTACAAATATATGTAAAGTGTAGCGCTATTCATGTAAGGAAAATATATGATAAGGTAGTTATAGTAGACTTAAATTTCAAAAACCAAAAATAAAAAACAAACTGATTATCAAACAAGGCCTAAGAAATCAAATAACTTATGTGAAAACAATTGAAGAAGTTTTATAAAAAAAAGAAAACAATTGAAGAAGTGCGTGACAAATACTTTGATTATCCGAGCGTGGAATGATACCAATTCGACGACGAACGTGAAACAAAAATGAAGAACAGTGGGGAGCGAGAACAAGAATTAGGGAATTTTATTCGATCTTATTCTTCTTCTAACAGAAAATCCCCCCTTTTGTAAGGTTGAAGACAATGAAAAGTAACAATGGGGGTATGAGTGTCATTTTCTCTAGTGCTCATTCAACGGCTAGTTTAATACCCAATTGAACACATACAAATAAAGCTTTAAGTCCATCAATGAGTTTCAAACCAAGCATCAACAAAAGAGTAAAGTGTAAAATAAATTCCAAATTGATTATCATTTTCAACAACTTAGCTCGTAGAATTGACTGTCCAAGATTCTATGCATATAAAAACGAAAATAGAAATGGAAGAGAAAATGAAGGAAAACTAAAAAGCAATAAGAATCCAACTCGAGAATATATATATATATATTTTCTTCACAACTGTCCAAAATAAAATATAAAGCTTAACCAACAAAAAAGAGAAAAACATAGTCAAATTTGTTTCAATATTTTCGGGAATAATTTGACTAAAATCATCAAAACAAAATTAGTAGAACAACATCCATAAGTAATGAATAATTTAAAAAGAATCAAGAAAAATCCTTAGAAGGAGTTTGAATGAAGTTTTGGACGAAGGGTTATTTTAAATAATTGGAAATTGAGAGTCGTACCAAAAAAATCGTTTGAAAGTGAGTTTTTTTTTTTAGAAGATTTAAAGACAATAGCTTTTTTGGATTTGAATTTAAAATAAGTTGTTATTTGAAGTACTTAAAAAAATATAAATTCGAAATGAATGGTTAAAAATTAGTTATTTTGAATAGCTAAAAATAAATTAATTAGAAATGATAAGTTATTTTGAGTAATTAGGAATGAATGATTAAAAATGACTGATTAAAAATGATGAGTTATTTTGAATAATAAAAATGATGAGTTGTTTTAAATAATTACAATGACTCGTTTGATGTAACTTTTTTAGGAGTAATTAATAAATACTCATTTTTAAACCCTCCATAAATTCAGCAAACAAACACAAAATATATATGACAAATCTATTCTCATCATACATGTAAAAATTAGTGCTCTCAAATAACATGAGAGTCAAATAACGATATCCAATGAAATCACTAGACCCCTAACTCTTTCGATTAAAAGTTTAAAGAGTTAATGGTTCAAAACATCATACTTTAAGAGTGGTATATGTCATTTTCCCTTTATTATATTGAAATTAACAAGTTTAGGAGGGTTTTCATACTATTTATGTCAAAAGTTGGAAGAATTGTCATTACAAAACCCTATGAAAATTTAGTATTTAACTTTCAATTTGAATTTTGGAGTTTGTTGTATTAAATTCTCCACTTGCACGAGTAAACGAGCTCACATTTCACAATCACAAAGTTTATTTTCTTCGTCTTCTTCGCAAAAAAGCGCGAATCCAGAGCTGTGATTCTAAAGATCCATTTCATTGTAAGTTTACAATTCTGGTAAGCTTATTCGAATTGAAATCGAAACTAATCTGTGTATTGAATTTCACGTCGAGCAAAGAAAATCTTAAATGTTTCTGCTAACGAATTTTTTTCTGTTCTGATTAGGAATTTGAGCTGCGAAAAGAATGAAGCTAACTCCAAAAGAAGTGGACAAACTAAATCTGCACAATGCTGGATTTCTAGCACAGAAGCGTCTTGCTCGTGGCTTGAAGCTCAATTACACTGAAGCTGTAGCACTTATTTCCACACAGGTTGGAACTCTGTATATTCTGTTTCTTTTTAATGATTGTCCAGATATTAAAGCCTAATGTTAAACTACCAACCAACAAAAAAACTCTAGCTTATGGATCGGAGTATATTTAATTTTATCATCTAAGTCCCCAAAGTCTCGCACGGTGGTCAAATGGTTTGGGTTTTGAAGATGTGCTCTCGGGTGGGGTTATCTGGTTATAGTGGAGTTAAGCTCCAATTTCTCGATTTTCAATTTTTTTAATCAACTCACACTTCTCTCATTTGTGGGTTCGAAAAATTTGAGAAATATACAATAAGTGGAAATCACAATGAATATGATTTATACTCGGGACCTACTGCATGATACATGTTGAATCATGTTAAATCACCATTCAACCTAAAAACTTAAGCGAATAGGTTGGGGTAAATTTAATTTTACCAGCTAACACTCTTTATCTGTGAGTTTGGAAAATTTGAGAAATACCCAACAAGTGGAAATTTGAACCCAAAACCTTCCGCTTTGATACCGTGTTGAATCATATGTTAAATCATTAATAAATTCAAAAGTTTATGAATTTGAGTAAAATTAATTTGATCAAACTAACACCCAAAAGTTTGGACTAATCGTAAGGGGTTCTTTTCTTCTTTACATTACTGAAATTGACCATCGTTCAACCTTATAACAGTCATGTTATAACGTTGTTTTCAAATCCATTCATTTCAGACGTATACACAGTTCTAAACTAGATAGAATATAATAAAAAAACGGTTTGCAGAAGTATTCTTGCCTATGTAAGTCAATAAAGTGATTAAGGAACCAAGTGTTTATCAACTAAAAAACCAGGCCATTCCATATCAAAGTTAGTTGACACTTAATTGTGATGAGATTTTCTACTAGAGGGATTAAATTTTATAAATTTGTAGTATGAAGAATAAAATGTTACATTGTAAAGTTTGAGAGTAAATTGTTACAATTTACAAATTTGAAAGTATAAGAACTAAATTGTTACTTTTTTAAGAGTTTAGATACCTAATTTTTTTCCTTTATATTTTCTCTTTTTTTTTGGTAAGTTCACGGCTTCAGACTGGTGAGATTTTTATTATTTTCCCCATAGATTCTGGAGTTTGCTCGTAATGGTGATAAGAGCGTGGCACAATTGATGGAATTGGGGCCAAAACTCTTAGGAAGGTTTGATGAAGTTATTTATTTATTTTTTATTATTTACCTATGAGACGGGAATATTGTACTGCTTTTATATTAACCTGCTTATTAGAAACAACTGCAGAATTATCACTAACCTTCTTCTTGACAGGAGACAGGTTCTTCCAGCTGTTCCACATCTTGTGGATTTTGTGCAGGTATTGTCCCGCAACATATTGTTCTTAAATCTTCCATTAATTCAGGTTCCAAATTATCAGAAAAAATT
The DNA here is from genome assembly GCA_037833695.1 of Sechiopsis laciniata. Classification (NCBI taxonomy): domain Eukaryota; kingdom Viridiplantae; phylum Streptophyta; class Magnoliopsida; order Cucurbitales; family Cucurbitaceae; genus Sechiopsis; species Sechiopsis laciniata. The sequence continues at coordinate 5,927,863 of JBBMKA010000003.1, read as the reverse complement.
CTCGTAGAATCTTTAAACATCATGCATGATGCCAGAGATTGATACTGTAGGTTGAAGGAACTTTTCCTGATGGGACTAAGTTAGTCACAGTTCATAAGCCCTTTGAAGAAGAAAATGGGAATCTAGAGCAAGCATTGCAGGGTTCTTTTCTTCCAGGTGGATGTCAGCTTCACAAAGTTTTTTGAGTTACATTCTATGATATCTTAGGCTCGATTCGATAACCATTTGATTTTTTTTTTTTTCATGGCTTAAAAATTAAGTGTATAAATACTATTTTCACCTATGGTTTTTCTACCTTTGATATCTACTTTTTTTCCTTTATTTTGAAAGCCAAGTTAAGTCTTAATTATGATTTTTAAATAAAAAAAGTAGTTTACAAGAACTTGTTTTTGTTTTTGCAATTTAGTTGAGAATTCAAATGTTTTAGTAGGAAAAATGAAATTCATCGTAGAGAAATTGGAAGAAAACAAACTTAATTTTTAAAAACTAAATGTTATCCAACGAGACCTTATTATTCTATTTCTATTTTTAGTGTTCTTTAGGGTTTTTACTAAGTTATTAGTTTAAGTGCTATCTAAAACTGATTGCAAGTACAATTTTAATTTTTGAAGTAGCAGCCCTTGCACTTTTGTTATGCTTAACGTCTTAGGTGATTTTCTCTATGGAAAAGTGAATTTCCTCCCCGTTTATTATAGTTGGTTTTATTGCAAAAGAATTGTTTTGCAGTTCCTTCACTGGAAAAGTTCCCTTTGGTCGAAAACCATGCGGTGCCTGGTGAGATCATCTGTCCAAATGATACGATTTCTATTAATGTTGGACGAAAAGCTGTAACACTCAGAGTAGTCAATAAGGGAGACAGACCAATTCAGGTGTTTCCTGTCTTCTTACTTTTCAATGCAAACTAGTAAACTCTAACTTACACCATAGTCCATGGAAATAATCAGCTGCTAGTTTAGTTGTGCAACAGACTAATGCAGGCGTCTGTTGTGTCCTTTTGTCAATGTATTTGATTCAAGACTAACTTATATATTGGCATCATGCCCTAAAGCCTGGCAATGGGTTTGATGATGGACATGTGTGTGATTCATGATTAAAATGATGAAGACCATGTGCACCTTTTGATATCTTGGAACAAGTAGTGCCTCAGAAGCATTTTTCTTTCTCTTGGCTTGTTTGTTTAGTTGAGTTGAAGTTATCAACTGAGTTAGATAGCTCCTCATTTGTTTCAATTGTTTCCTGATATGCTCCTCTGGATATCAATACAGAAGCCCGATTTTATTTAAAACGACGAACTTTTAACTTTCTAAAAGGAATATTGTCTTAGGTTGGCAGCCACTATCACTTTATTGAGGTGAATCCTTCCTTGGTTTTTGATCGATCAAAAGCTTATGGAAAACGCCTCAACATATCAGCAGGATCAGCTACAAGATTTGAGGTATAAATTTTTAATCTTGTGGGGGCTGTTAGTTATAGATTATTGTTTAATTCGTGTATTTTTCTCTGGTTCTCTCGTTTCTATAGTTGTTCCAATTTTTTACTTCCTGGATGGTGTAGCAAATGTTTCCAAAACTTATTTATCTCTAAATTTATTCATTATAATATAATCTGATGACCTATTTATGGTGTAATTAATTTGCCTCTTTCCTGTGTCCAAGATACTATTACGTGATAGAAAACTGTTGCTGTGGTGCATGCATTGATGTATGTTCAGCTCTTTAATCTAACCTCATATGCCCTTTGAGGCACTTTGCTGATTTGTTCTTTTTTCCTAGTAGCCAGGGGATTCAAAATCTGTCACACTTGTAGCTATTGGTGGTAACAAAGTTATAAGAGGGGGAAATGGCATTGTCGATGGTCCAGTTGATAGTTCTAAATTAAAAGAAGTGATGGAAGCTGTGCATGCTAGGGGATTTGGACATGTGCAAGAAAGCAATGCCAGGTCTAGAAGACTATCTGATATGCATGATTGTTGATTGCATTATTTTTAATTTGTTAGATCATTTGCATTTCCCCTTTATGCTTAGTGCATTGTAAATCAAGGTAAATAGAAGACTTATCTTAGAAGTCATTTTTGCAGAGAAGGTGTCACTGGAATGGATGCTGAATTCACTACCAGACTTTCTCGTGAGGACTATGCCAACCAGTATGGTCCTACTACCGGCGACAAAGTTCGACTTGGTGATACAAATTTATATGCAAAAATCGAACATGATTTCTCTGTTTATGGAGATGAGTGTGTATTTGGTGGTGGAAAGGTTATTAGAGAGGGAATGGGCCAGTCTTGCACGCATCCACCGGCTTTATCCCTTGATACTGTAATAACGAATGCAGTCGTCATTGATTACTGTGGAATTTTCAAGACGGATATAGGTATCAAAGATGGCTTCATTATGACCCTTGGAAAAGCTGGAAATCCTGATGTCATGGATGGTGTTTGTCCTAATCTGATTATTGGGGTAAAATTTGTCTTTCAGAGTGATTTTGAAGGTATAATTTTGTAATATTGACTCCTTTCATTCCAATGTGATCAGGCTAATACTGAAGTTATTGCTGGAGAAGGATTACTGGTTACAGCAGGGGCTATAGATTGCCATGTGCATTTCATATGTCCTCAACTAGCCTATGAAGCAATATCAAGCGGTAAGCTTACCAATTATGGATAAAAGAGAAGTTTTAGATGTCAATTGGTGAAAGCACCATCAATTGACTTCATTGACTTTCTGCTTTTTCATAATTTATTTGAAATTAGAATTCTGTAGTATCTAAAATGAAATGGTTTGGCCTTGCTGCATAACCATTTGGTTTTTCATTTTTGAAAATTAAGCTTATATGTACTACTTCAATACAGGATTTTCTATGCTTTGTTATCTACTTGCTAAAAATGTTTTAAAATCCAAGTTAAGTTTTAAAAACTTAAAAAAAAAAGGTTTTTAGTAAGAATTCAAATGCTTATGTAAGCATGTAAAAATCATGGTAAAGAAATTAGGAGGAAATGAGCACAATTTACGTAAATAGAAAACTAAAAAATCGTGATTAAATCCCCGGTTGATAACCATTTTGTTTTTTGTTTTTGAAATTTAAGCTTACGCAACTTCATCATTTGATTTTTCTTACTTGGATATCTACATTTTACCTATATTTTTAAAAACCAAACCAGAATTTGAAAATTAAAAAAGTAGCTTCCAAAAGCTTGTTTTGGATTTTGATATTTGGTTAACATTCATATACTTTCTTAAGGAAAGATGGAACGGTAGGAAATGTGAATAAAAATAACTTAAATTTCAAAAACCAAATGTTTATCAAACAAAACCTAAATATCTTGGGTTCATAAATTTATATTTGATCACAAAATTCCACGCATTATATTTCATTTTAAGCTATGTACAGTAAACATGGGTGTTGAAACAACACTGAAAACGGAAGCGTTTTAATATTCAATGCAAGTTTGTTTACTATTTAGTTTTTTGTACATTAACTCTGCATTTAACTAGGCATTACAACGCTGGTGGGAGGTGGAACTGGACCTGCGGAAGGAACTTGTGCTACTACCTGCACACCATCCCCAGTGCTCATGAGGATGATGCTACAATCAACTGATGACCTTCCCTTGAATTTTGGCTTTACAGGAAAAGTACGTAAACTTAAGCCCCATTTGATAATCATTTTGATTTTAGTTTTTGGTTTTTGAAATTTTAACTTACAATATACTATCTTATCATATGTTTTTTCTTACTTAGATGTTTATATCTTATAATTCTTACCTATATTTTTAGAAACCAAACCAAAATTTAGAAACAAAAAAAAGTAACTTCCAAAAGTTTATTTTCATTTTTGGAATTTGGTTAGCATTTATATATTTTTTTAAGAAAAGATGGATACATTGTAGGAAAGATAGAACACATTATAGAAAATTTGAGTAAAAATAAACTTAAATTTCAAAAACCAAAAACCAAATGGTTATCAAACGAGTCTTAGTTTTTTATTTATCGAATTCTGTTTTCTCTGCATACCCCTTCAAAGGTGGTTTTTTCCATTTTCAATATAAAAATTTGAAAGGATTTAATCTACTATTTCAAATGCCAATATTTTCACTCTCTTTTACAACTTGGTGCAACTAGGTGCTTGCTCATTTAACCCTTTTCTGGAATTTACCTACTTGTTAAGTCCTAATCCATCACCTTTTGTCTGTCTCAGGGTAACAGTTCGAAGCCCGATGAGCTACATGAAATAATAAGAGCTGGAGCAATGGGGCTGAAGCTACATGAAGACTGGGGAACTACTCCGGCTGCAATTGACAATTGCTTAACTGTGGCAGACAAATATGACATTCAGGCACTTTTTCAGCCTTCCAAAATTTCTCTGCACGAGTTTGAAGAAGTTTAAAACGTAGTTATTGACGTTGCGTTTATTATTGCCTTTTATTTTATTTTGTTAGGTGAATATTCACACAGACACCTTGAATGAATCGGGATTTGTGGAACATACGATCGCAGCCTTTAAGGGAAGAACTATACACACATACCACAGGTAAAAGGTCCATCCTACCCTGACTAAGGACATATTATGTGTAGTGAAGAAAATTCTTCCTGTTCCCAAGGGTGGCCCAATGGTTGAAGACTTGGGTTTTGAGGTATGCTCCCCTCAAGGTTCCAGGTTCAAAACTCACCTGTGACATTAATTTGTAGATACCTCTCGTGTCTCCTGGTGCCTAGCCTAGGGACGGGCTTGGTTACCTTGTTTCAAAAAGAAGAAAGTTCTTCCTTTTTGAGTCTCATTTTAAGCCATCTTTCCTGAAAGTTCCTTTGATTTTTACGATGGACTAGACAATTATATTAAGTGGTAAATTTGGTTTTATTTGAAACTACTCCTTTTTCACGCTCTTTCCTTATATTGTATGGACAGTGAAGGAGCTGGAGGTGGTCATGCTCCAGATATCATTCGAGTGTGCGGGGTGAAAAATGTGCTTCCTTCATCTACTAATCCTACACGACCATTCACGATCAACACTGTAGATGAACATCTTGACATGCTGGTACTAAGAAAATGAAATTAGTGTGTGGCAAACACCCTCTTTCTATCTCTATGCATTGAAGAACTGTAAAAGCAAAATTGGTAAAAAAAAAAAAAAGTATATATATTGAATTTGGGTTTATCTCCTACAGATGGTGTGCCATCATCTCGATCGCGATATAAAAGAAGATGTAGCTTTTGCAGAATCAAGAATAAGGAAGGAAACAATTGCTGCAGAAGATATTTTGCATGATATGGGTGCAATCAGTATCATATCTTCTGATTCACAGGCTATGGGTCGCATAGGAGAGGTTCTTAATGTTTTTTTATTCCTTTATTTCTTCTCTATATTAGAAGGCAGTCCAGTTTTCACTTCAATATCATTGTCGTCTGTTTCTCATCAATGATGATTTATTTTCGTTTGGACAGAGGGGAGTTGGTTGTTGAATTTTGGAAGTTGAGTATTTATTAGTCCTGAATACGGAACCATATGATTTGAAACTAAGTAGGTAAATTATCATGTTAGCACAGAGAAACCCTCATGACATGCAATCATATTGTCAGCTCATGGTAATAACTGTTACCTTAGTTGGAGAGAATTCATTTCAGGATTGCAAATGACCACTAAATTCCCATAACAGAAACATGTTTTAAAAAATTGGCTTGAATTTTGAAAATGTTTTTAATAATGGTTAACAAAACATAAAATCTCATAGATGGAAGTAGTGTTTATAAGCATAATTTTCAAAAACTAAATAGTTCTCAAAAGGAACTTATTTGCTAGAAATTTGATGTTTTTTTGTCCGATCCTAAATGAAGAATTAGATGTTCTGAACCGCAATTTAGTTCATTTTATGTATGGTTTTCTCAGGTGATTTCAAGAACGTGGCAAACTGCACACAAAATGAAGCTGGAAAGACCGCCTACATCAGACAACGACAATGTCCGGATCAAGCGATATGTATCCAAATATACTATAAATCCAGCCATAGCAAACGGGTTTTCTCAGTATGTTGGTTCAGTAGAGGTATTGTACTTTTGACTCGTTTGGTTAATTAGATTTTAGATGATGAGCTAGCTGCTAGACATTGCCATTAATATCAACGACAACTACAAATGAAAATTTAGTTTTCTGAAGAAAGTTAGCATGCTTTGGTTTGAACATAAAAATGCTTCCAACAGCAAATTTAAAATCGAGAATTTTATTCCTAATTTATGTATCGCCCACCCACTGTAAAAATAATCGCTAAGGTGCAGGTGAGGTGACCTCACGTTTCATTATTTTGTTCTTTTATCTCCTGGACTCACGACCATTTTTTTAAGGGAGCGTTGGAGGTAAGGAGAATGAGAATGATTATAGGAAAATGTGAGTATGAGAGGGAAAATATGGAAGAAAATAATTATTTGTGTTTGGAGTGAAGGGAATAATTATGAGGAGTATCGTTACCTGTGTTTGGAATGCAAAAAATAATTTATAAAGAACAAAATAGTGAATATGACTATACGAGTAGAATGAAAAGTGGTTATCGAGGAATAAGATTGTTGGAGGAATTAATAGTGATTATGGAGGAATAAATAATTGATTATGAGGAGATGATTGTCGGTGGCTCAAACGTAGACAGAAAAGTATTTCTCCATAATCATTCTTATTCTCCTTGTTCCAAAAAGGGCTATTGTGCTTTAACCCTCTTTAATATCATTTAAATTTATTAGCACTTTTTTTTTTAAATGTCAGGGTCTTCGATTCATCAAGCTTTGACATTCTACTTGTTCATTAAATTTGGGAAACTATCTTACTTATTTTGTCGGTACAACAGGTAGGGAAGCTGGCTGATCTTGTTCTGTGGAAACCAGCCTTTTTTGGGGCAAAACCAGAGATGGTGATTAAAGGTGGCGTAATTGCATGGGCGAACATGGGTGATCCAAATGCAAGCATTCCTACTCCTGAACCGGTAAATTCAGCGTTTGGGTTGAATTTTTATATAATTATTCTGACCATCTGACTGGAATTAGAGGCAATTTTTTTCATTTTTGAACTGGAATTTAATTCATTCTCCAATATTAGTTTAGTGGCCAAATCCTTGCGAGTTTCATCTCAATTTCTAGACTTTTTGGAAGTCCAGAAGAATGATACACAATTAAGAAAAATTTGAACAACCAGAAAGATTATAAAGCTGTCTTTTGCAATCTTTTCTTAAATTCACCAACATGCATTCAGGAAAAAGTTAAGAGTAATGACAGGCTCAATTCTGCTCGTTTAGGGTGAGCTTTTCCCATAGAGGTTTCCTTATATACTTATAAATTAATCTCCTATAGATTTCTTGAGCAACCAAATATATTAGGATTCCGTGAGATTAGTTGAGGTGCACAAAAGCTACTTCACACCCACACGAAAATAAAATGACATGAAATTTGACCAAGAATTAAAATGTTTTAGAGATGAAAATTATAGTATAAAATTTATAAGGAGACAAACATACTTCTTAATAACAAAACCAAAATGAAATTATTAGATAGTGTAGATATTCATCTCAAAACCAATTGGTAATGAGAGGAATGGTCCACCTTCTTAATAACTGAAAACCAAAATGAAATTATTAGATAGTGTAGATATCCATCTCAAAACCAATTGGTAATGAGAGGAATAGTCCACCTTCTTAATAATTGAAAACCAAAATGAAATTATTAAATACTATAGATATCCATCTCAAAACCAATTGGTAATGAGAGGAATAGTCCACCTTTCTTATATATTGCTATGAGGTCTCCACTCTTTCAGATGTAGGATTCTAACATGCTCACTCAAGATGATGTCTCTTTTGACTCATCAATCTTGAATTTGATCTCAATTTCATTTTTATTTGATCGAATATCCATTTGATCTTGATGGACTCTGATACCATATTAGATAGTATGGACATCTATCTCAAAACCAATCAGTGATGATAGTAGTCCACAATTTTTATATATTACTATGAAGTTTTCACTCTTTTTAACGTGAGATCCTAATAGAAATCATTATCAAACGAGTCTTTTGCCTATGATGTTTTTGTAATGAAGTGTTTTTATTATTTTCTTGCAGGTACTTATGAGGCCAATGTTTGGAAGCTTTGGAAAGGCTGCAAGTGCACACTCGATTGCTTTTGTCAGCAAGGCATTTCTCATTCTTTCTCTTTTCCAAACGCTCTTTCCTGCTCTTTTAGTGTGAATTTGTTCTAACCAGAACTGTTACTTTAATCTCACACAGGCAGCGGCTAACTTTGGAGTTAAAGACATGTATGGACTCAAAAAGAGAGTTGAAGCTGTAAGCAATGTAAGGAAACTAACTAAACTTGACATGATGTGGAATGATGCCCTACCACGCATTGAAGTAGATCCCGAAACATACACCGTGAAAGCCGATGGTGAAGTGCTTACGTGCGAGCCCGCCAACACCGTTCCGCTCTCTCAAAATTACTTCCTTTTCTAGACTTGCCTTAAACACTTCATTGTCTTAATTTTCCTAATTTATTTCCAATTTTCAAGCAGGTGATAACTTTCAGAATAAGCTCAATGCCAGTTTTCAGTTGTTTTTCTTCTATTTGTCAAAGTATTCGTTCTTCAATTTACATTTGCATTAGGTCGACGATTGACAATGCCAATACTTTCATATTGAAATTTGTTTCAGCATTTTGCCACAATGGATTGGACACACTTGTGGCCACAAGATGTCGACAAGCATATAGCATTGTCTACAATGGCGAATCAGGATTTGGCTTTGCACCTACTTAATTAGCCTTCAATATCATGATAAGAATGACACTTATCTTGTATTTGACATCAAATTGATAGGTTTTTTTTTTTTTTTTTTTTTTTTTTAATGTTCGTGTTATCAAGTCAATTTATACGCATCTTGACTATTTTTATAGGATATATAGTTTGACTGGAAACATTTGAATCTCGAGGAAACTTGTCAGAAATTAATTTCTAGCTACCACAGATTGAACCTATAATCTTATCTTAAAGCCTTTTGACATTATATCAATGATTAGTATACTAGTGAGTTAATTTTGAGTAATTTGAGGTTTAACCTAGTTTGCTTTTTTTGAGCTGTGGGTTTGTCAATTCGTAAACTCAAGGCTTATATCATCCACTTAATACTCCAAAACAAATAATGTTAGGTACAAAGTGGATGGTTATTAAACCATACGACGTTTCATTTCAAAATTAATTAGAGAGTAATCCATAAACATACTCTCTCAAGATGTTATTGTTTTGGTTTCAATATTTTTTAAATTAAATTCTTTTTTTTACTAAATACTTATTGAAACTTCATAAGATCTTATAAATATTAAAAAATATGAAGTTTCATCTTAAAATTAATTGACAACAAAAGTAACTCATGTACGTTGTATAAATGTTATGAGGTCTCAATTATCTTTCTAACTTGAGATTCTCAATGTGATATTAAAAATTTAATCCATGGAATAGTAGGAAGCAAAATTATAGCATTATGTTTTCAAATTATGGATGTCATTCATGATACCATCAACCTAAAATTAATTCCTTTATCTCTTAACAAGTAGGAAGCAATTCATTTCATCAAAGTAATGTTAGATTTTCTTTTAAAAAATAACCTTCATTAGTTTTTATTCTATAAAAGTAAATTAAAGTGTTCAAAATCCATAAGTTCAAATTCACAACCACCATCAACCATGTTTTATTCATCGTAGGGTCGTTTACATCTATCCTAAGAGTTGAAAATAACGTTATCCATTCTATATCCTCCATTTTATTTTATATACAGATTAATAGAGTACGTTAAAAAAGATCTCATTGCTCAGTAAAAATAAAAATACAATAAATAATAAATTTTCACATTTTAAAAAATAATAATAAAGAATCATCTATTCCTTTGGTAGGCATTAGCACTTCGAATACAAGCAACGCCCATCTTATTTAAAAATAAAAATAAAAAGAAGATCGATTTCTGCAAATTTCCATAAAGAAACGAATTTCCATTTTTCGGAAATTATTCACCAACACCAAACAGATCCTTTGCGATGCATTTTAAAGGCAAAAGAAAGTGATAGAAATAAGATATAAGTAAGAACAAGAAACCAGACAACACTTAAATGTATAAGTAAGAACATGTTTGGAAGTGGTGTTGGAAAACAGCCAAAGCACTGACATGCCCTTTATTTTGTTTCCAAAATCACTTCCAAACCGACCCCAACTATATTCAACAACTTCAAAACTCAACAAACAATGTCGTTTATCGGTTAGTCTAGCGAGAGCTTTAATGAACTAAAAGGCTGATTCAATTCATGATAAATACCTACTTAACAAATAATTTCCTACAAACTTTCTTGACAATCAACTGTTTTGATCAAGAATGTGAGTATAGTCAAAGCACGCATAAGCATAAGCACGTTCAGACAATCACAAGTGTGTATATATATATATACAAAGCAAGGGACAAGAAGACACAATGATATTCACTTGCATGACAACAAACATGATAGTCTCCAACCTAAGAATTAATTCCTACCGGTTTTCCATGACAACCACTGCAATTTGTCCTATAAAAATGTTTGAGATGCCCATAAGCTGATCGAAACTCTCACGAGTATAAAAAAAAAAAAAACAAATAAGATTCAACACAAAGCAAGGGAGGACAAAGAGGACACTAACAAATTGGCTGTAATCAGTATCAACCTAACTATGGCATCAGATCAAACAATCATATTTTACCGTGACAAACATTTAACTTTCCCACGAAAATTACATCACTAGAAGACAGTTTATACCTTCTAACACCATTGGCAGGTAAATGAAGGCAAAACACCCGAGTGGGACGGGTCTAAATTTTACCCTACGTTTTCAAAATTATGCCAAGTAAAACAACCAATGAATTCTACACTCGCAAAAAAAGTTGAAGACACCCATGGAAAATTTCAACATTCAAGCCATGACCAAAACCAACATTGAGAATACTGGAAAGTTAGAAGCACTTGAGAAAAACAACCATCAAATCAATATTAGGATAAAGAAACGCAAAATAAATTTAGAAGAAAGAGATCAGTTGCATAGTATGGTTGACGCTAAAAGCTAAGGGTTGGAAGATTCTCACACAATCCCCACCAGGCTTGATAGTACACTTACACAGCACAGTCAGCTTAAAGTCTGGTTAACCACATACTTTTCAGTATAACAGAGCGATCCCAAACAGCGCTTCTATTAAGAAAGCCGTCGAGCAAATATTTAGGAACTTCGAAGAAAATGCAAACAAAAACAAAGTTTGCATATGGTACCTCGAGTGCGCGAATGAACAACTAAGTTAATAACTTCCAGAGCACTGAAGGTAAGCTCCTCAACCTGCTAGCTTTGATACTGCAGTGACATTTGCAGAAAAATCACGGGGGATGACAAAAGATTGAGCATTTTTCACACTAATTAAAAGAGAATAATGAGTGACAAAAGTCAATCCATTTTATGCCTTCCTTCCAATCTATTAATGGCATATAGCACATCACGAGTATAAAATACTACAAAATGCATATTCTTGTCCCAGCTTTTACAGATGAAATACATCATAGAGCATAAGGCTTTTGGCTGGCATAAAAGTTCTATCTGTTTATCCAGATGAGTCATGTTCTTTTTTAAGAAGCAAACAATTAATAATTTCAGCTTTAAAGAATAAAAAAACAATTAATAATTTCAGTGATAACTGCTAGTTCTATATCAATAGTATGGAGGCAGAAACATGAAACGGAGCTTGATAGCCACAGATATGTACATGACCTTCAATGTCTTCTTTTAGTATTAAAATTTGCGCCCATCAGCACCAGCAGTAATCGGAACTTAAATTACACCCAAATGAAAAAGTTACTTAAAATCACCAACAACCAAGCACTAATTATACTTTGACGGAAGATCCCCATGATAAAAAGTAACGCACCATTTGACAATTTCATGTAAGAACCTATCAACAGTCCAAGCTATAGAACCCAGATAGAAACTTTTTGCAAGAAAATCAACCTCCAAGGAAAATTAACGTCCATCTAATAGAAATGTGAACAATTTTGTAAGTAATGATTATGGGGGAAAAGAACAAAATAAATCAGGGTTATATATAAAGCCAACTTGGTAGACGCAACTATTAAGGCAAACACTGTAGTGTATATGACTAACGTTTAAAAAAAATGCACACATCAAGATACTGATATAACAAGCTTCAAAACATAATCCTGATCCTAAAAGGCTAATATATAAAACCAGGCTTATACATAAAAAGAACAAAATAAACCAGGCTTATATATAAAAAGCCAACTCGGTAGATACAACTATGAAGCACTGTAGTAAATTTGACCAACATTTCGAGATGATCTTTAAAAAAAAGAACACGACAAAGATACTGATATAAAAAGCTTAAAAACATAACCCGGATCCCAAAAGGCTTTGGAATTAATTAATTACCTTTGAAAAACTACCTTTACTGTCAAATTCTTCACCATCGAGAAGCAAAGACCGCCCTCACCTTCCCTCCAACCATCTCTTGCAAACACAATTCAAATATTAAAAGGAGATATATATTTGAACTAGGAGGCAGTAAATCCACGGTGATCTAATATTATCAATAAAATTTATGGCCAATAGCCTAATTTTCAATAGGAATATGTTACAATTAGTTTCTGCTGAATCTGATTTTTTGAAGAAAACAACAATGTTTCACACCTTGCCATGCAAGCCGTATCACTGAAGAATTTTCTATATGATGACCAGAGGAGAAGAATAAACGTCGACCTGCAATAGATCTTCTTGACAGAAGCAAAAATACACATCCTGAACCAAATAAGCATGATTACCCTGCTAAAAGAGCCCTAATAATCATCTGTCAAACAAGATTCACAGCCTTCTTCTCTAACCTCGATCAGATCCAATAATCAGAGTTATTAAAAAAAAACTTCAGGACAGCCTCAGTCAAATTACCAGATCCGATCCCCTCTTAGCTAAACAAGCCAGATGTTCCCAACTTTCCTTGCTGCAATTCTTTTCTGCGTTGCTCTTCTAAGGGGTCTGGACTCTTCATTACTCTCCGCAAACGCCTAGACAGGTATCAAAAAATACCATGTTTATTGGTTATATTAAGTTTCAAAAAAAATTGAACCACAAACTAATAAGTCTAACGGTTGTCATACCTGTCCTGAGCATGATGAGCAGGAAATGTAGGCATGAACTCTTTTGACTTAGGAAGAGGAACTTCTGAGAACCATTCATGATTAAGAGCGGCCTCAGCTGTAATTCTCTGCATTGAGAGAGAGACAATAAATCTTAGTAGGAAATCGTGAAAGTGGACGATGAAATCAATAGAAATCGATCAGATGTTTACCTTCTCAGGATCGTAAGTAAGAAGTTTGTTCAACAAGTCAAACCCTGAATCGGAGAGAACTGGTGAACCGGTGAATGACGTCGCAGGGAATTTCTTCCGCAGTAAGTTGTACCTGAAAGGAACATGTCAGAGGTTAAAACGTTCTGTGAAAGTAAAGTAACTGGAAGGTCACCAAATGAGGCCAGATAGCCAGACCAGAATCACCCAAAGCTGGAAGCCTGGGAAAACAGTGGGAAAAAATAAGTAAAATGTGATAGTTAAATTCAAATTCAGTAACATCAACAACACTTACTGGTGTTTAACAAAGTTGACCCTTACTCCTGGAAGCTTGGAAAATCCAGGCCAAATCATTTCATTTGGTGTGCCTAGCGTTCGGAATATCTGCATTTCTCAAGATAATGACTAAGCAATAACATTCAAATAACAATTAAGAAACACCAACAAACTAGAATGGGCACTCTCTGTAATAAAATTAATTATTTTACCTTGTCAAGTTGATCAACTTCAGTTTTTCCATTAAATAGTGGTTGCTTTGATAATAATTCAGCCATAATACAACCCAACGACCACATATCAATAGCTGTTGAATACTGTCTTGTTCCCAAAAGAAGTTCAGGTGCCCTAACAATGTGCATACAAAATTAAAATTAAAAGAAAAGGCATAAAACATTTTTATTATTTACCCAACAGCAAAGTTCATCTAGACTCATGGCATGCATCTTCAACATAATCGAGCAAATTAATGCCTCCAATTGAATAAAAGAGAATAAACAAGGGTGGAGATATTGCAAATAGACATAAATAAAAGAAAAACGTAACTAACCTGTACCAAAGAGTAACAACCATATGCGTATATGTTTTCAAGGGACTCCCATATTGTCGAGCTAATCCAAAATCGCAGATCTTCAACTCTCCCTGATTATTCAAGAGTAAATTAGATGTTTTTAGGTCCCTATGAAGCACCCAATTATCATGAAGATATTTAACACCGTCCAGTAACTGAAGCATCAGACATTTGACTTCACTTTGACTAAATGGCTGCTTCATTGTCTCCATGAGTGCTTTTAGGTCATGCTCCATGTACTCCATTGCCATAAAAATGCTGTCAAGACTACTCCCCACCACCACTTCTTTTACATCAACAATTGAGGGGTGATGAAAAGAAAGGAGAATGTTTATTTCCCTCAAAGAGGTCATTGGAAAACCTTCTCGTTCCTTTTCCATTTTTACTTTCTTCAACGCAACAATTTCTCCTGATTTTTTGTCTTTTGCTCTATATACAACACCATAAGTTCCTTCATCAATCTTGTTCAATCTTTCAAATTCGTCTACACTTCTACAACCCTGAAGCATATTCAAACTTCGCGGGAGAGGGGCACTTGGCTCTACTTCCTCGGGAAATTCTGTCTCATCCTCGGAATCAGTATCCAACCGGCTACTACTAGTATCCATTTTATGAATTTCATCCCCAAGTTCCATGCCTTCATCCTTCTCAAAATCATTACCAAGGTGTTCAGTTGATTCAGATGATCTTGTCCCTGCTTCAGAGCTTTGTCTCATTATCTCCCCAAACTCTGGAGTTAATGATTTTCTTTGTATTCTCATGCCCTCCAAGGACTTAGAAATTGGTGTTGTCTTCCGCCTTTTAGGCATTTCCTCATCTAAAATTTGACCTTCATCACCAGGAGAGTTATTTCCAGCAGCCCATCTAGAGGATGAAATGTTTCTTGTGGGGACATAATCATCATCCCCAAGATTTTCTCCTACAATATCATTCTGCCATGGTTTCCTAACTGAAGCAGAAGATGGCATCATTGGTGAACCACCTGCAGAAAAATCATCCGATCCAAGAGCAACAGAAGGTTCAGCGAGAGAGGAAGGTTGCACGTACTCAGGATCACTACTTCTAACAGTGGGTGTGGCATCAAGAGTATCCAACTCCACATCAGGAGACTTCCGCTGCTCCTTCGGAGACACCGGGGATGAAGCTGCCAAAGCCTTGGCAACCTTATTTCTTGTGGAAATAGTCTCTTCCCTATCATCTTTGTCCCAAACTATAGGCGAGAACTTCCTCTTCTTCTCTGGCGTAGAACGAATCCCATTCACCACCACCATTGTTGACTCCCTATTTTTAAATCGTAATCCAGACTCAGTGGCATCATCAGATCCACTCTCACTCGATAACTCACCCGGCTCCCTATCCATTAAAACACTTTTCTTGATTCCATGAGAAGCAATCCCACCACTGCTATCAGAATCGCTTCGACTCGAAGACCGTAAACCACCATTACCCACTTCCCTCTCCCTAACATCCTTTTGCCTGACTCTAATCCTATCTCTAACATCACGACCCCGACCTTTACTGATTTCGCCATTACCGCCCCGTCCCCGTTCATATTCATCTTTCGCACTCACATCAGCACCGGGATCCCGGTCCTTCATATCATAATCGTGATAACCCCCCATTCTCCCGGCTGCCATAGAAATACCAGCCGCCACCCCAATAATCCCCAAACAAAACCCTAAATCCCCAATTTTTACAAAAAGAACGTCGAAACCCTAAATCGAAACAATTTCAAGTCGCGAAGGGAGTAAAGATTTGTCAAATTATCAACGAATCTGGTAGTATAAATGGAAAAGAAACAAAAATCTAAGAGCGAATCGAGGTTGAGAAATATACCCTTGAAATCGATTGGTGCGAAGTAAATAGAAATCCAGGAGAGGAAGGAGGCTATTGAATCCGAGATTGGACTCCAATCTTGAAAGGAGTATTGGATGAACAGCGCTATGAATCGAAGAAAAACCCCGGAAGGTAAGCGAATTCCTAGATAGACGCGTAAAGAACCCTAGTCAAATCCAAGACCAAAATCAAAAGTGTATGGTCCAGTTGCTCGACTTCTCCATGATTTCATTTATATTATTAGTTTATTGCCAAATACATTGTAAACAAATCTCTTTTTTTTCCTTTTTCTTTTTTGACCTCTTTTTTTTTTTTTTTTTTTTGAAATGGCTCTTGTTTTCTATGTTGAGGAAGATTTGAAATTTCAGTTTTAGGGAGCATGTTTAGTTTTGAGGAAGTTGAGTACAAAGTTTAAAATGGAATGGTTTGAATGGTAGTTGTAGGAATTTTTCTCTTTTTAATAAAATTGTTTATTTAAAATAAATTGGGAGAGAGAAATCACAAACCGGACATAAAGAGATAAAAACCAAATACCAATTTCTACGATGAAACTATTAGACCATTAACCCTTTCAGTTTTTTTTAATAGAGTTGTTTGCATAAATAGTTGTTAAAAAACTTGTTTGAACAAGATTATCTTATTTGAATAATATTGTTTGGAGAAGCAGTGTGTAGGAAAAAATGTTGTTTGAAGTGGTGGTTGTTGAAATTTCTTGTTTGAATAAGGTTAAAAGAAAGTAATGGAACGAGGGGTTGGAAAAAAACATTTATACTCTAAACAAACATGAATAAATCTCAACTCATTCACCTACCTTTCCTTTCTAACTCATCAAAAATCCAATTGCCCTTAAATGAAATTGGTTAAAACAACATTTTTAGTCCATAAATTTTTATTTAACAAAAAATAGACTCACCACCGAAAATTGGATTAGCTATAAAATTGATATTTCGTTGGCAACTTATTTGTACGAAGTAACGAATTAAAAGAATAGTTTTAATTGGTATACTAAACATGTTAACAAATACAAGATATTAATGGTTCGAGTTATTCAACTCTCTATATACTAAAATAATAATTCTAATTTTGATATAAATACTTTTACAAGGAGAAAAAATACATTTGTTTCATTATTGAAATCATGTTGGGGATAAAACACAAAATATACTCTCAAAGAAAGTATATACAAGCCGTATGAAATTAGTTAAAAAGGATAATCAGGTTAGGGGAGTATAGACACCTCAAGGTCGATTAGATAATTAATTATAATTAAATGTTTAACTAGATGATTTTAATATTCATAAAGTTTAGTATCTTCAACATGAATCCAAAAGTATGCTTTTTTTAGTACATATCGGGAGAGGGGGACAAATACCGATTTTCGTTGGTGTAAAACTAGTTTACAACCAAACAATGAAAGCATTGCGTCACTGACCCATTCGGTAATTCAAAAGTATGCTTGCATGCAGGATAATCTAGGGAAAATAAAACATACTTGACCTAAGTAGAAAATTAATTCTTAAAGTAAGTGGTCACCATAGATTGAACCTGTCACATTTAGCACCTCGAGGTCCTCTTTGACCACTTGAGTCATTCCATGATAGTTTGAACTACACTCATTTTGACATATTTTCGAGTTAAATTTGTTCCCCGTGACAGGTTATACCATTATAATAAGGTAATTTAGGGTACAAATAAATTTTTTTTCACATAAAATCTTATATTATCAAACATTACATTTTATTACCAAGATCTCATATATAAAAAGATAAAAAAGGATGGGACTGCTACCAGCAGAGGGAGGGAAGCTTGAAGGAGAAGGAAGAAGGCAAATGGCCAGTCCTCCTTACATAATCAGATTTCTCTGAAGTCTTTACAGCTTTTTCGTTGAGTTTGGCCTCTGCATTTGCTCGCTTCTCTTCCGCCATTCTTCTCGTCGACGCAAGCTTATTCGTCATCTTCTCCTGCACTCGAGCTTTCATTCTCTCCGCTTTCACCTGACCCAAAAACCACGACCGAAATTAGTTTTGGTTAGGGGTGTTCGTCGGTCGGTCGGGGTCGGTTTTCTTAAAATAGAAACCAAACATAATTTTCAAATCGAAAAATTCGACCGACGGTCGGTCGGTTGGTCGGTCGGGTAAGTTGGTTAATTCTTTTTTTCTAAATATTTTTCAATGAGAAACTATGAATGTTACTCAGTTATTTTATAATTATAATTTTTTTTAACTATTTATCACATCTACTTGTTCTATGGACTATATATATATATAGTAATTATTATAAAATCGGTTGATTTTTTAATAAAATTATCCGACCGACTGTTAATTTTGTTGATTACCCGACACCGACCGACCATAATTCTGTCGGTTTCGGCCGGTCGGTTCGGTTTTCGGATAAAATGTGAACACCCCTAGTTTTGGTTCCATATTTGATCGTATCGAATGTTTCAATTTTCCATATTCCGTTTCATAGTCATTTGGTTTTCCTTTATCTATAAATACTATTTTCACGTTGTTATCTTTTTTTTATAATGCAGTTTCAAACACTAGTTTTAAAACTACAAGTAGTAATTTGTGAAATTTTGTTTTGTTTTTACTTTTTGAAATTTTACTTAGAATTTAATGTTGTTATGATGGGAGTAAAATACTTGAGTTTTCGATTATTAATATATTCTTTTTCTTTAAACTATTATTTTTGTTGGCATTCGAATATTTCTTTAACAAATATAAAATTTATCAAAGATAATTTAGAAGGAAACATGTTTAATTTTTAAAAAACAAAGTAAAATAAAATCAAATAGTTCATACATCTCTAATTTGTAATTAATTTTTATCATCTAACCAACCTTTTCAATTGACAGAAAAGAAAGGAAAAAATCAATATAAAGCAAGTAAATCGAATTTCATACTTGAATGCTCATTTCTTTGATAGAACTTTAAGCATTTCAAAACTTTTCTGAGTAAAATTGAACATTGCACAAAAGGTTTATAAGTCTAAGTGTTCTTTTAAATTTAGGAAAAAACTTAGAATCACTTTTATGCATGTCATTTTATGTTACCGTCATTTTGATTCTCTATCTAATATCTTTTCAACTTAAAATAAATATGAATGTTTTTTTAACCCAAAATATAGTCGAAAGATATTTTTTACTTAGCCAGTAAATTAATTTATTTAAATTTTTCTTTTTTCAAATTTAATTTCAAGTCAATTTTTTTTGGTTATGTAACATGGATCAATCACAATTACCTCTATTTTTCTCATCTCCATCTCGGCCTTTCGCTTCTCGTGATTTTCCCAGGCTTGAATCTTCACTTCTTCCCGTTTAAATCTGCAGTTATCAGATATTTATTTACTTTCAAAATTAATTTACTAGGTCCATATATAACAGACTTACCCTCTTACTTTTTTCTTTTTTTTCTTTTTTTAAGAAAACACTCTGCATATTTAAGTAGAATAGAAATTCAATTGACTTTTCAAAAAAAAAAAAAAAAAAAAAAGAAGAATAGGAATTCAATTTTGATCGTTATTATTTAATTATTTTAAAAAAATTTAAAACAAAATTATTTAAACTTTGTATCTTATAAATATATTGAAAAAATATATTTAATCAACTTATGTAAAAAAAAAACCATAAATCAACACATTGTTATATATTAAAATTTAAAGATTAAATTATTACAAAATTAAGAGTATACTAACTAAATTGTTATAAGTTGGAGTGAATCTATTTAATTATAATTCAAGTTTTTTTTAGTTCAACAAATTTTAAAGATTGAAGATTTGGAACTCTACCTATTTCGTTATTTGATAGTTCATGATACTACCAAATTTTTTTAGGAAATTTTGCATATATAATTAAAAAAAGACAAAAAATTTTCATCTGCATAAAATCAAAACTAATTCATTTATAGTAAGAAATCTGAATTGTGTTCTATCACTAGAACATTAATTGAATTCTATCACGAATTGACTCATTTCATTACTGGTTGAGTTCTAAAATTGATAAAAAAAACACATGTTATAAATGAATTATTTTAAAATTGTATTGCAAATATAATACAAGAGGTAGATGAAAAATTTCCTTCCTTTTAATATTAAATTTATTCAATATGGTAAGAGTAATAGTTTGACGCTTATTTTTGAACAATATTATAAACTCTAATTATCAATTCTAAACAAATATTCAATATGTTTTTTTTTTTTGGACAAAATATTCAATATGTTTTATGTAAAAAAAAGGTTTTTTGCTACACAAAAAAAAAAAAAAAAAAAAGAAGAAGAAAAAAATTTGATTGATTGAAAAATTGGAAGAAAAATGTGAAAAAATTACCTGGCCATGTATTTGGCTCGTTCGGCTTCGTCCCAAGCCATAGCCCTAGTTTCCAACGAGTTCATCTTCTTCACCTGATCCAAATCCCCACATTCCTCACCTAATTTCCCGCCATTCAATTCCTCACCAATCTGAATCGCGCTCAATTCCACTCCGCCATCGCCCGCCGGAATCCTCGCCGTAGTCGACGATCCAGACGAAATAGGGCTACGCGCCGCCGCCGGCGTCCTCGCTCGAATCGGCGTCGCCGCTCTCGAAGCCTCCACGCTCGCAATCGGAGTCATATCAGTCCCCATATCCCTCACACAAATCGACCTAATCGCCGCCGCCGCAGGATTCTCAATCTGTTTATCGATTCGCCAAATCGAATCGACATTCTTCGTCGCCATTGCAGAAACAGAGCTTCCGTTTCGCCGTTCATCTTCGTCGTCGCCGCTCGAATAATCCTGCTCTTTCTGAGGCACAGGAGCGATGAGTCTCAAATCGTCCGCGTTCGAGTTTCTCGGTGCGGTTTTCGATTGATTCAATCCAACCAGCCATTTCTGCGCATCGTCCCATTTCGATGGCGCTGGTTTTTTCCCCAACGCTGTTCGGTGATTCGAAATTCTTTTGCTTCCATTTGAATCGTGATTGTAGCAGCTTTTATCTTCCACTGGCCTCATCATTGTAAGTGTGAAATCAAACTTTTACTCTCTGCAAATTCTGTACAGGTTTTAGATCTCTGATTTGCTATCCTTTCATAGGTTCTAACTACTAAGGACCTGTTTGGCCACGAGAAAGATAAGAAAAATAAATCAGTGTTTGGTGGGATGAGAAATCAAATTAGGCATAGGTTTGGATCTGTTTGTTTAGATTTCTGATTTGAGATCCTTTCATGAAGTTCTAAGGAAATGTTTGGCTACGGAAAGATACGAAAAAATAAATGAGTGTTTGGTTAGAAAGGAAGTCAAATTCGGCACAGAATTGGATCTTGTTTAGATCTCTGATTTAGATCATTTCACGAAATTCTAAGGACCTGTTTGGCTACGAGGAAAGAAGTGAAAATAAATCAGTGATCGTGAGTGAAACGAAAGGAAAGTAAAAAAACTACACATGTTTTTGGATCTATGATTTGAGACCCTTTCACGAGGTTCTAAAGACGTGTTTGGTTACGGGAAGAGAAGTGAAAATAAATTGGTTAAAAGACTGCAATGGTTTGGGTCTGTGCTGTTTAGATTTGTGATTTGAGATTCATTGAATGAAATAGAGTAAAAGGAGAAGTGAAATTTGGAGGTTCAATAATGGATAAAGCTTCAAATGGAAAGAATGGCAGGTGAGGTTTGTATGGCTAAAGAAAGAAAAAATAGAGAGAAAGCTGTTTGTCAAAAGCTATGGATGTTTGGGAAGTTGCTGAGTTGATGATGAAGATAAAAGCTTTGAGATTCCCATTGGTGGAGGTATTAAAAAACAAAGGAATTGCATGGATTGATGCTTAAACTGACAAATTATATTGAAGATATGGTAAAAATAAAAATAGATTAATCAAATATTTTCATGGAAATTGATGGAATATCTTAATTCGGCTTGGTTGCAACCTGCCTCGATGTAGAATCTTAGGGGAAAAGATATTGAAGTGTTAGAGGGCAACTTAAAAAACTATTGAAAGGATAAGGTGTTCAAATAAGATTAATTATGTATCGAATGGGTCGGCGCCACAATTGGTTATTTTGTTTGGTGTTAATCCATTTCAACTCTCACGGTCACGAGTTTGGTATTTGACTCTCATATTATTTGAGAACAGTTTGTGCTATAGGTTTTGTTGATCCCCCTTCCCCTAATTTATACTAAAAAATGATTAATTTTATTATTATATTTCAATTTTTTTTAAAAAGCATCTCTACAATTATAAATGTCAAATTTTATTATTATTATTTTTTAAAATATCATTTACAATCATACAACATGTAGATGTCAAGAAATAAATTAATTTTTATCAAAAAAAGAAATAAATTAATTTTTACGTAACTAACTACCATAGATTGAACTCATCATTTCTTATTATTTAATGTCCTATTGATTATAATCTATTTTAGGTTGATTTTTCAAAAAACTTAAAAATAAATCTAATAATAATGATGATGATGTTATCAGAAATATTAAATTATGAATATATTTGTAAGATACAAAAATTAATTAAGAGTAATTTTTTTAAAAGAACTAAAATTATCGTTACGTTCATTTTAAGATTTTTCATGTAACAACTACTAAATTTGAATATTTAAAAGTTTATAAATTAAAATGAAAGAAAGATCAAGCTACAACAACTAATATATTATTTTAACTAAAATCATCTTATATTTATGTACTAATTGTCAACTTGACCATAATATTAAATGTCTCTTAATTTATGTAAAAGTAGTCTTTAACACTTTCAATCAAGAGATCTTAGATTCAAATGTTAAATATTATACTAAATAAATCTCTTAATTTACAGGTTTTATAAATTATAGACATTTCATACAATAGATATGTATAATATTTAAATTTTTTATAATTTTTCTTGTTGTTAAATTCAAATTTGAATATTCAATATATTTTAATTGGAATTATAGTATTTTAGTTAAGATGTGGTATGTTTAATGACGGCTTATTTAAAAATAATTTTTGAATAATGAAAGTAAAATAAAGTAAATAATTTTTTCATAGAATTTCCATCCCGTTATCCCATCGTAAGAAGAAAAAAAAATGCAATTTACTGTTGTCAATAACGGTTACTAGCGGAAAATTGAGGGTATGATTGACACGTGGACGGTGGAATTAGGAATCTTGTCAGAGCTGAGATTTTATAATTGAAGTTTAATCAGGTGGTGGGGGAGTTTCCTGACCCTTTCACGTGGCCGTGATGGGCCAAACTTATGAGATCTGAGCCGTACATTTATTTTGTCATTACTTATTTATCATTATTAACTTTTTGGATTAAGAAAATTATTAAATTATGATTTTGACTGGATCTTTCGTTGGAAAAGCGAACAGAATACTAGCGAATCTAATCACGCCAAGTGGCATGGTATTTTTGTCTTGATTTGGAAACAAGGAAATTGGGCCAGACCAGAAATGGATCCTATGATATGGGCTTTTAAAAAGCCCAAATATTCGTTGGATCGGATCGGAGAATGTTAATCCGGACGGATACGAAATGCCAAAAAGAAGTACAAACCAAAATCACACCTTTCAATTTGGGAACCCATGTCCTTTTGACTTTTAGTTTATTTTATAGGTTTCATTTTAGTTTGTTTTATTGATCATATTTCAGAATGAAGATTTAAACTTAACTTTTTTTTTGTTTAGTGTTTAATTTTACTTAGGTCTCGTTTGATAACCATTTTATTTTTAATTTTTTGTTTTTAAAATTTAAGTTTACAACATCGTATGTTTTTCTTACTTGGATATCTACATCTTGCATATATTTTTATAAACTAAATCAAAATTTGGAAAAAAAAAATTAAATTTCAAAAGCTTGTTTTTATTTTTGAAATTTTGGTAGCATTCACTTTTTTTTTAAAAGGAAAGATGGATACATTGTAGGAAAGATAGAACACATGATAAAAAATTAGAGTACAAATAAACTTAAATTTAAAAAAACTAAATAATTATCAAACGAACCTTAATTATTCCTATAAAGTTTAAAATTGATATTGATCGACATCCCCAATGATTTTGTTTTCAAAAGTTGACACCAAGAGGGAAGAAAAGCAGCTCAAAACTTCTTAACAGCCCAAACTAGGAGAAAGTTGACACCAAGAGGGAAGAAAAGCAGCTCAAAAGTTCTTAACAGCCCAAACTAGGAGGCCAGTGAAAATGAAGATTGATATACATGCGAACAACGTCATGGTACTGTTGAAGCAATGAAAATCTTAAACTGGAATGCGTAAAGTTTGGAGATTTCACGTGCATTAAGTGATGATAAATACTTCATTAAGTTACATAATCTCCATATTATGTTTATTTATATTATCCAGCTTGGTATAATATTTTATTTTGTCTCTAGAGATGGTTGATAAATGCAACGGTATTTTAAAGATTATCAGGTGTTACCTTGTAGGTGGCTCCACTCTTCTACGGTCCAAGAACTCGCTCCTCTTCCTTTGATGGTTACATGTACGTTAGTAAGTATCTCATCAATCGTTTTGACCCTTAAAGTTCATCAAAATTCTACCATTGTAGATTGCAAATTTTTTTGTTGGTCCTTTTTGTTGAGATCTTTCACTCACACATGTAACAATGTATTCTTAATGGGTCATGTTGTTCCAATTAAAGTTATCTTTATTAGTAGCTCTTGAGGTCTATGTAGATCTAAGTCTAACATGTAGACCGCAACAAAAGTTCTAATTAGATTGAGTTATCCTTTGCAATTACTTTAAAAAAAATAATATCGATTAAAACGGTCTCAATCCCATTTCTCAATAGTATGTTTGGCCAACATTTAACAAAGTTGAAGAAAATAGAGTGGTCTAGTTTGTTGTTAGTTGTCAAGCCATATAATTCAATTAGTAAATGACTCTTTTTTTTTTCTTCTTTTTTTGACTAAATGATTCCTAAATTAGAATTTTTATAGAGAAATAATTGCATGTTATGCTACTTTGGATCACTCTTTTTCTATTTTTATCCTTTAAAATATTATTTTTTAAAATTAAAAATAAAGTAAATTACCCAAATTTTGTCATAGGAGAATATGGTGCGAAGGCAACATGCAATTATTTTTTATTTTTATATATATACTTTTTTTTTTGAACGACTTGTCGTTAAATTGCAAGAGTGTTGCAGCAAAAACAACTTTGTTGCCCGACTGTTTTCAAATCTTCTGAGCTTATACTCTCAATCGGAGTAATGGGGTTTGTAGGGTTTTTCAAAAGGTTTAATGGCATCCAGAAATTGGATTCAACATTTCAAGCAATACCGCTTCGGTACGTTCAAAATAGATGCTTATCAAATTCCAAGCTTTTCCATGGCGGCGATGAAGCAACGGTTCCGGTTTTAATTGTTGGTGCAGGACCTGTAGGTCTTGTTCTTGCTATTCTTCTCACTAAATTAGGTAATATATTGTCATTCTGTCCTTATTTTGTTTTTTAATCGGTGATGAATAATTGGAAATTTTACAATGTTTGTGTTTACTCTTTTCCCTTTGCTCAGCGATTCTGTGAAAAAAATGGAGGGATTAGTTTATTGTTGGATCCTTAGAGAAAATGGAACTCTTAAGTTGACATTATATAGATAATTTTAATGTTAATTGTTATGCTAATTCCTATCCCAAGATAATTTATTGGGTTTGGCCTCTGGAAGCTTATTGTAGTTTTTAGGTAAATTCTTTTTTAGATATTTTGTCCGGTCTCTCACTGATCCAAGAGTTAAGGACTTCGTTTCTTTGGGTTGGATCATATAAAAAAGAGTTTCTTTAGTTTTTAGGTAAATTCTTTTGTAGATAATTTTAATGTTAATTGTTATGCCATAAACACGAATGATCGTTTGCAAAGAAGAATGTCTTATATGACTCTCTCCTTCATGTTGTATTACGTATAATTCACCATCAATGTAGTGTATGTTGGAAGCTTTTGGTTGGTCTTTGCTTAACCCTTACAACTCAGGATTTTTTTTTTTTACTGCTATTTTGATGGGCATACCATTCAGAGGATCAAAGAAAACACTTTTGCTAGCGATTGCTCATGCATTTTCGTGGTATCTTTGGCTAGAAAGAAACCACAAATTTTTTGGAATGTATTCTTTTTTCTTTTGATGGCTCTCTAGTCTCTAGATATAGTTGTTTTTCAGCTTTTTGGTGATGTTGAACTGTTCAACCTTTTAGTCTTTATAACTATATATATATATATTTTTAATTTTAAATATTTAGTTGGAGGCCCTTCATATAATCACCTATAGATGCTTGAAGTTTAACTCCTGGATTTTCATTTATCCTTTTTATTTTTTAATAACAAACGAAAAGATTTATGAATGAAATTGCTTATGGTACAAAAAAAGAAGAAAAAAGCTAATTCCTTTCATTTTGGGGCTTATGCTCTTTTTTCATTCTTCTAGGGGTCAAATGTGCAATTGTTGAGAAAAACAGAAGTTTTTCTAACCATCCGCAAGCTCACTTCATAAATAACAGATCAATGGAGGTTGATTGAATTTCAATTAATGAAGATGGCATGCAATAACTGAGTTAAAGATTCAAAGTTAATGTGTTTATACAGAATTGATTGATAGGTATTTCGCAAATTGGATGGACTAGCAGAGGAGATACAATTATGTCAACCACCTGTAGACTCATGGAGAAAGTTCATATATTGTACTTCACTGAATGGTACAATTCTAGGATCTGTAGACCATATGCAACCTCAAGGTATGATTTTGTTCTCGGTTACTTCACTTGCACGATCATTAACATACCGTGATAATAATTTAAGCTAACTTCACTGAATGGTACGATTCTCGAATCATTAGTTTATTTTAGAGCTCTTTTGAGGGTCCTTCGGCTAAAAAGAAGGAGAAGATTTTGTTTTGAGAAAAGAGAGATCTTTTGTTTGTTTTGGGAAAATCTTACTTTTGTCACCTTCTATTGATTAAAGCTCTATATTCATGTCTGTAACAATTGTCTAAACTCTTTGTATGCTAATTGAAAGAGTTCATCCGTAAGTTGTAGCTTGGTTTGGTGCTTGCTACCCTCTGTTCTGTAATTTTACTTGTTCAATGAAATTTATTTATTTTTTAAATAAAAAATTAATATTAGAAGATTCAGACTTTAGGGACATCTGGATTGTATGAAGTTGTGGATTTTTATTTGCAAGGAGTATACAAATATTTAGTTTTAAAAATTGCACTGCTACCTTCTGATTTTTTGTAATTCTTTATTCATCATCTTTCTACCTCGTTTGTTTTTTTCTTCTCAAAACAGATTTTGATCACATTATCAGCCCAGTTTCCGTTGCACATTTTTCCCAATACAAATTAAACAGGTTACTACTTAAGCAACTTCAAAATCTCGGGTTTCAAGTCTGTTTGACTGATAGTTCGGATGGCCCCTGTATAGTTAGAGAAAAGCAAATACTTGTGGGACATGAGTGTGTTTCTATTGATGCCACTGATGACTCTGTAACCATGACTACATCTTATCTCAAGGACGGGAAGCATATTGAGACGAGGAATATTTGCAGTAATATCCTTGTTGGTGCAGATGGTGCTGGAAGTACTGTCCGAAGGCTAGTCGGCATTGGAATGAAGGGTGAAAAAGATTTACAAAAGCTTGTAAGCGTCCATTTTTTTAGTAGAGAGCTTGGTGAATATCTGCTAAATGAGAGGCCTGGTATGCTATATTTCATCTTTAACACTGAAGCTATTGGGGTTCTTGTTGCTCATGATCTCAAGCAAGGGGAATTCATATTGCAGGTACTTCCACCATCTTGATACAAATGCTTCTTCATGTGCAACTTAAACTTAAGCTGTTGTTTGTTATCTTGTAGGTACCATTTTACCCTCCTCAACAAAACATTGAAGATTTCTGTCCTAAGGTAGTTTTATCCACCATCTGTGTTATGTTGAATTTGAAGAATAATTGTAGGATTGAGTGCTCAGACATACTATTTTGAAGTTACAGAGCATATACCATTATATATGATTATGTTTTTCAATGTTTAGCCTGCATAAGTAGTATATATTGATGCCAATCATATTTTATTCCTATAGTAAATGGGTTCAATTTCTTGTAGATGTGTGAGGAGTTAATCTTCAAATTAGTTGGTCTAAACCTTAGTGACATAGATGTGCAAGACGTAAAACCTTGGATTATGCATGCTGAAGTTGCTGAGAAATTCATATGCTGTCAAAATCGTGTATTACTTGCTGGTGATGCTGCTCATCGATTTCCTCCAGCTGGTGGTTTTGGTTAGTATTAATGTTTTTTGCTGAGTACTGCTTGTTAGGACTTATAATACTATCCATTGTTTTTTTGGGAAACTTACAAGTTTAGTCAAATTTATAAAATAATTACCAATATGGTCACTTTTTAAAAAAATTAGCAACTATAGTCATTGGTATTAATGAATATTGTCACATATTTTCTTATAATACTATATTAATGAGTATTTATAATACAATTTTAAAATGTATTGATGACCATGAATGCAAATTTTTTAAAATTTGACTACATTTGTAAGTAATTACTTTGTGAGAAGAGCCCATCAATTACAATTTCTCTTCTCTTTTTGGCTAATTTAGAAAACTTGCCAGCTGAAGTTAACAGTCATAAATATTCAAACACATGTACCAAAACTCATAATGTTTTCGCACATGGTATGTTAGGTAAAAACTTCTAGAAATGTATAATTGTGCTAACAATGGTTGATGTATGATTGATGCAGGAATGAATACTGGAATTCAAGACGTTCATAATCTTGCCTGGAAAATAGCTGCAGTGCTTCAAGATATTGCGTCACCTGCTATACTGAATACTTATGAAAAGGAAAGGAGGCCGGTAATCTTTTAATCATTTTTACTTCTTTTCTGTGATTGAATTTTGGTTTCAAAGTTGCCTGAGTAAATGTGATCCACGTCGACACTGCATGGCTATTACAAATAAGAATGCCTAAGGAAAGATGAGAAAGGCCATAAAATACCTTTACAAGAGAAATTTAAGCCCCAATATGTGCCTGCCTAACGCCCTTTGATATTCAAGTTAGACCAAAGTTTGAGTTGTCATATCTAAGTAGTGTCAAGAAGTCTACCTCAATCTTGATCATTCAAGGGGGCACGGGGGGTTGAAGAGATGAGTATGACTCATCTGTCACCAGCTTGAGGATGAGAGATTTTCAAAGGCTTGTCTTTCATTTTAGTCATTGGTAGACTTGTTTGAACATCAAGCTAAGCTTACACTTTAATAATAAAGAACCTATTGAGGCTCCTCACTTGGTTACAAGGGACCGCCACATATGGGATGAACTCAAACTTTATCAAGATTATTTTGCTCATCCTCTTTCATTATTCCTTCGGATGCACGCCTATCTTATGAAGCTAGGGTAACACCTACCTTATTGACGCGGAAGCATTATGCTCGCCGTTTTATGCTTTACTAGGTATACCGTATGAGCACGTATCTGACCAACCTGGTGTTCTCCTCCCACCATCTGTTGAGCAAATTCTTAGTTGAGACAAGTGTGCTCATCCGGTTAGGTTGAGTTATTCAAGTAGAAGGAATGGTCTTGATTCCTCCTTGTTGCATCATTATGACAATTTCACCTAACAGTGGCTTCTTACCCCCAACTGTGCTGGTTTGAAATTTTTACCTGATCTTCCTAGACTGCTCTTGAGGTTCAACTTAAAACTCCCAACGCGAATAGGTGAATTACAATAATGCTTTCCAATTGGAAGAAAGAAGAAAAAAGAAAGGCTTTAATCACTGAAAGAGTATTTAATCTTACACCAATACAAAATTCCCTCCTATATTGTTGGAACTTTTTCCTACCTTGGTCTCAGTTTTTCGAGAAATATGTTTCATGATGCAGTCTTTTCTTGTCATGACAAGTGATCGACTTTCTCAACTTATCTGAGTAGTTGAGTTAATTTGGATCAAACAACTGTAGAGGTGGGACTATCGTATAAATATGTGGTCCTTTTCACTCCAATCTAGCCACCTTGTTTTGAGAATAGAGTTGAGTTGAGTTGAGACAGTGGTATGGGGCTCGGAGATGTGCACATACATTTAAGCCACATAGTTCTTCCTTGTTTCTCCTCGGGCAGTGTCAACGTGAATCGAGTCAGCTCAGGCAGCTTACTAAATGAACTTCAGCAACAAATTATCTAATTGATTCTTGACCTTTCCTGTCACTCCCTATTCAGATAGCACTAATCAATACGGCCCTTAGCATCAAGAACTTCAAAGCAGCCATGGAAGTACCTGCAGCTCTTGGTCTGGATCCAAAAATTGCAAACTCTGGTAAGTAGAAAGCTTCATCTAATTTTAATGTCACTCTTTAAACATTTTGGTTGTTGCATCTATTTTTTTTTCAATATCACGATAAATTCCCTTTTTTCTTGAACTTGGCAGTGCACCAAGCAGTTAACCATGGCCTTGGTTCTGTTTTATCATCCTCACTACAGAGCGCAGTTCTGGATGGAATGTTTCAGATAGGTCGTTTGCAGCTCTCAGATACTCTTTTAAACGATAAAAACCCCGTTGGATCGTCAAGGCTCGCAAAACTAAGACGCATATTTGATGAAGGGAAGAGCCTTCAACTTCAGTTCCCAGCGGAGGATCTTGGCTTCAGGTATATAACTTATATTCAAACTCAATGCATGAGCCAATTTTACACGTGTTTAGATTTTTTATTCCCCCTCAGTATTTCCCAATTTAGCAACTAAATTGGCTTCTTTAGTGGGACATCTGGTTTAATGATAGGACGATTATATTCATTTCAATATTGTACATGGGAATTAGGTACTCTGAAGGGGCGCTTATTCCTGACAATACTCAACTCGGTGGTCGAGAAGAACCTACAGGTCGTCGGAGACAGTTTATCCCTTCTGCAGATCCAGGATCGAGGCTGCCTCATATGAATGTGAGGGTATTGGCCAATGAGGTACGAAATCCCCGTTCCCTCATGCTCCCTACTAAATCAAAATTGACCAATCGTAATCATCTTCTTAAATGACATTTTCGTGCATATTAGACGGCCACCTACATATGTATATATAAAACTTGCCATTGGTTTCAAACTTCATTTAATCGTCTTTGTTGAATTGTTCGACTTTTGCGAGGTAGAGTGATATCACCATTGATCAACTATATATTGGAAATGTGTGCAGGAGATGATTTCTACTCTTGATCTGGTATCTGGGGATAAGGTCGAGTTCCTTCTTATCATAGCACCGCAACTGGAGTCTTACCGTGTTGCTCACGCTGCTCTCAAGGTAGCTGAGGAATTCAAAGCTTCAATTAGAGTGTGCATTTTATGGCCTGCTGATATCACCAGGATTGAGTCAAGCAGCAAGGAAGAACTATCACCCTGGAAGAACTACATTGATGTTCAAGAAATTCGGCAATCATCAACTTCACCATCATGGTGGAATGTCTGTCAGATGACCGAACAAGGAGCGATCCTAGTTCGGCCCGACGAGCATGTTGCTTGGAGGGTTAAGTCTAGTATTTCTGATGATCCGAGCACAGAACTGAGAAGAGTTTTTACTATATTGAAGTGATATGTGATTTTTTTCTTCTATTCTTTTAGGGGCTTTGCTTTGTCTTCCACAACGTTTATGATTATAGGCCTCACATAGAAAGTGCAGTCTTCTTTGTCATCGGAATACTTTATTGGGAACTTGGGCACATTGTAGAGCGAAATGTACTTTGCTCTTCAAAATAAAAATAATAATAAAGTCAACATTGTACCATTTCTTGATTCAACAACATTTAGATGAGAGATTCGAATATGTAATCTCTTGATTATTATGTTAAGTTATACAAGACGTCACTAGAAGTATACTCTTATTGGCAACAATATACCATTATAACTTAAACGAAACCGAAGAGTTGATATTATTCTTAAATACACATACTATTACGAGTACTGGTGGTTCTACATTTGCTGTTTGGTCAGATAGGTTTAGTTCAAAGGCCAAGCTGGGTTTGGAGAATCTTCCAACATGGTGCTAATAAACAAAAGTTCGATATCTTAGTTGTTATCTTAGTTAAGCGTGATAATATACGAATAGTAAGCATATTAGCTAGATATAAAAGTTCAAAATTTTTATTGAAAAACTATACCTTCAACGTCTTTTTTTTAAATTCAATTACCATTGGATGAAAGAGGACTCAAACTCATGACCTCTTTGTCATGAAAATATATTGATGTTGATGAATTATTGCTTTTAGTTGGGCTACTTTAACGTTTTTCAACCAAAATTTAAAACTAAAATACTTTTTAACATTTTTGAAGTTAAGAATATTTTTGAAACTCTTTAAAATTTATGAATATTTTTTTAAACAAAATAATAACCCTTTTTATCTAAAACTTAATGATAGGGTATCTAAAAACTTGGTTTAATTAGTTTATAGTTTAAGAATATTGTATTTTCTATATTTAACCTTGTTATCAATATTTTGTCACGTATATGTTACTGTTACTGTTGGAAGTAATAATAGATGAGGCTAATAAATATTTTTTTTCTTCACCATTCTAGTAAAAAGTAGCCTTCTCCCTTTCATCGAGATTGATTTTTATAACCACGAAATAAGAAAAGACTTGAATCAAATTGTATTAGAGCTATATAAAACAAAAATGCTAAGACCTATATGTTTGTTTTTCTGATTTTTTGCAGGTGTTGCTGCAGCTAGTTGGCCATTACACTAAACACAGCAATCAATCAATGATTCTGAAATATCTCTCTGATCAAAGCTTATGTGCAGACCATATTCACAAGAATAATTTGATACTCAAGTTTCCACCAAACAGCCTTAGCTCTACAATGTTCAAGACCTAGTCATTATGATCATCAAATGGCCAATGGAAGAGGTGACAATACCAAGCAAACCTCCAGCTACAACCTGTAACCAAATGAAATATAGCCGCACGTTAAAAAGAAAGGGATCAATTTTTTTTTTTTTTTTTTTTTTTTTTTTTTTTTTGAAAGGAAAGTGAATCCTGAATAAGGCATGATTCTAAAACTAGATTGCCAAAAACTGATTCAAGTGAACTTTTGGAACGGTAGAACAAAAAAAAAAAAAAAAAGAAAAAAAAAAGCTACAAATGAATGTCCCTCAAGTGACTTAGGTGCCCTTTGAAGACTTTCCAGCCACAAACCAAAAAGTGCCGGGTGGGTTCTACATTGAACCAAAGATGATAGTAAAAGAGCAATAATTGGCTTTCTTTATATCCGTGAGTTTACGAGTGAATTTACACGCAATTTAACTATTTCCACAAGATAACTGTCTGACCAACTGACCCTATTGTATTTGGTTGACGAGGAAGTTCGAAGAAAATCAAATATTAAGTAAATGGTCATTATAGATTGAACTTATTCCCTCCAAGAACTTTGTGATTCACAAGACCAACTACCAAACAAACCCATAATAGTTAAGAACAATGATTAGCTAATTATTGTGAGATAGGATGTTGAAAGACTACGGTTAGCTAAGTAGTTTTTCATCTTTCTCACAATAATACCAAGTTCATCAAGTTTTACGAATCATCAACATGCATACAAAGGTCATGGAAGCATGAATTTGTAGTAAAATAACTGCCTCCAATTTTATCTCAAAGTTGATTGCTACCTTAGTAAGGAACCAAAGAAACAAATACAAGTCGATTTAATGAACTGCAAAAAGGTCAGGTATAATCATAGTACCTATACAGCCTATTTAGTATGATATTAATAAATTAATTAACATGTCAATTTCATAGATACACAATAATCTACAAATAGACTTCACAGTTTCATCAAACCTGGGGAGGGGTGTGACCAAGAAGTTCTCGCAAAGGTCTGCTCTCAGCCAAAGGATGTTCAGCAGGAAGCTCATAAACGATTTGATTCAAAACCTAAAAAATAAACTTAATATATTCAAACAATATCCAAATGAAAGCAATTAAGGAATAAAAGAAGCATAAAAACCTCTGCTTGGCGTCCAGCATGTAATCTTACACCAGTTGCATCGTACATTACCTGCCACCAAATTCGTAATGTCACACTCTGTCATGCAATCTTAGAATGTTTAGAATTTTACTCATAATTTTTTTTTATTTTTTATATATATATCCATGAGTGTCCATACTAACTTATGCGCATCTAGACTATTCTTACGGAACAAACCACCTGATCT
This sequence comes from Sechiopsis laciniata, assembly GCA_037833695.1. Taxonomy (NCBI): domain Eukaryota; kingdom Viridiplantae; phylum Streptophyta; class Magnoliopsida; order Cucurbitales; family Cucurbitaceae; genus Sechiopsis; species Sechiopsis laciniata. The sequence goes on along the minus strand of JBBMKA010000003.1, from coordinate 5,893,635 downwards.
TCCAACATTTGACTATTAAGAAAATCTATAAAAAAATAATTCTTTGGCAGGTGACAATCATAGATTGAATCCATATCCATAACCTCTTAGATCTCTAAAGCCCTCTTCTATAGTTCTACTCATATTGTTATCCATAAAATGAATAAGGAGGTCATACAACACATGCTAAGATCAATGCAACAGCAAAGATTGATGCTCCAAAGCCTTCTTGGAGTCCAATGGCCACAGCAAGAGCAGAAACAGTTGAAGAATGAGATGAAGGCATTCCACCAGATCCAACTAGTTTCTTAAAATCCCATCGTCTTTCCCTATACCTGCAATTTTACAACAAGTTAAACGACAATAAATTGGTTTGGTCAGGACTCAGCACTGCCGTGATAAAGTCTTGAACAAGAAAAAATAACTCGGCTTTCAAGGGAACATAGTTATCGATACACTAACCCCACCCCTCAATCACTAAACCATCATACATTGATCTAATAGTCAAATGAAGATTATTTAATGTATGTGAGTATTCAAGTCTGCTTACGCAAATTTTTTACTATTCTCACGAGACAAATCCCTCTGACTCTACAATATTTGTTTGTCAAGAAAACTCGTAGAAAAATAATTTTTAGTTAGATGACCACCATAGATTAAACTCATAATCATTTTATTCTTCGAGACCCTCTAAGCTACTACGTCAACCTATAGTAGTCAAATGCAGATCTTGTAAATAATAAAGATTAAAGTGTTTAGAGGTTATAGATTTAATCTATAGTGGTCACCTAATATGGAACTAATTTCCTACGAATTCTCTTGACAATCAAATGGAGTAGAGTCAACACCATTGTTCTGTAAGAATAGTTGATATGCACGTACGCTACCTAGACACTAACGAATATCAAAAAAAAGAAAACAGAAATCACAAAAGCTTCTCTAAAGTACTGGCTCATAAAAAGCTACAAAAGAAACAATTTTCTAATTAGGATGACAGAGGGAGAACAGATCACATGGGTACAGACGGCTTTTTCAGGTTCCACATCCCAGAATCTGATACAAGAATACATAATAGAGACCAAGTCATAAAGCACTATTTTGTGAAACAAATCATCAATATTCTCAAAATCAGCGGCGCAAGGCAGGATCAAGCAAAAGAGAAAGCAAGATTCAAAAAGCTCATTTGGGATTTTCATTATCATGCCTCACAGGACAAACACAGCCAGAAAGTCAAAACCCAGAACCAATAAGCAAGAAAACTCATACAATATTCAGCAAAAACCAAGAACTAGATTGGATTCTGTCAAATTATGTTAAATCACCGATCAATCAAAAAACTTAAGCGGGTCGATTTAAAAAATACCCAAAAAGTAAAATTCAATTTTAATTAAAGAGGAAAACAATTCGGAATCTCATCTTCCAATACCATGTTAAATTAGGTTAAACCATTAATCAACGCAATGGATTGATTTGAAAAATGCCCTAGAACTCAAATTCAATTTTAATTGAAAATTCGGGACCTCGCGTTCCGATAACACGTTCAATTATGTTAAATCATCAATCAATCCAAATTTAATTACATCAACTAATCACAGATCCGAGTTCCACGATTATACATAAAATCAAAACCTAAAAAGGAAAAGACAGAAAAATACCAAGATGTGAAGAACTTGATGAACTGGGCAATAGCGAAGGCCAATAGAGCAGAAAAGAGAGGGAAATTCGTGAAAATCGTAGAGGAAAACGAAGAGGGTGTTCTGGAAGGAGGGCCATTGATCAATGAGCGGGATATTGAAGCCGACACGTCGTCCATTCCTGGATGGATCGATGAGTCGAAATTGTTGCGAATTTTTGAAGGGTTGTAATTTCAGAGAAGATTGTTCTTGAGATTTGTTGTTGTTTTGCAGAGAGATGGTTAGTTGGAGAAGGAGGCAAATGGGGGAAGCTTCGATTTGGCGATTTCTGATTTCTTTTTATTGAACCTAACGGTTTTTGCTCTATTTTCTCTTTCTTCCACATTTCTTCTAATTTCTAAACTGAAAAATGATTAATAATGAATATGCCTTTTCCTAGAATATGCTCTTTTTATCCAATAAACTTCAAAAAAAAAAAAAAAAATCACTTGTTTTTAGTTAAATGATTGCGGTTATTCAGATATAAAAACAAAAATAAAAAATAAAAAAAAATTTATGATTAGTAATATTTTTTTCTAGAAGAAATTGTTGTATAGCAAAAAAATTTGGACTGTTCTGGTAAAAAGATAAAAAGAATTTATGCACTAGATGACTTCCATAAGTAAAACAAATAGTTTTTAATCGATGCACATATAATTTTCAATTAATGATTCAAACAACCTTCGATCATTGTCACAAACAGTATTCAATTAATATAATTTTAAGTGTAGCGAATATTCTTCAATGAAAAGACGGTAAATGATAGAATTGAAATATGTCAAAATGTCCAAAATTTTGGTATGGATGATTTTTTTAATGATATAATTAAAATAAATAAACAAAAAGTTGTCACCTAGAACAAATTTCCTAAATGATTAAAGATATTAATGTTAGGTTAAATAACAGAGTTAGTATATTTATTTATTTTTATTTGATTATCTAAATTTTAGAATTAACAAAAAATTTAGCTCAACTGACATGATATATAAATGAGAGGTTGGAGGTGCTAATGGGCCAATTTGGAGCTATTTTGGATCAAATTGAAGTTCAAGAATTAGAGGAAGAAAATTATCTAAAATTGATCTTTCGGACGCCGAGAAGTACTCTATAAATAAGAGAGTTATTCTTCGAGTTTGAGACCTTATTCACTCGCCTTACATTTTTATTGTTTTTGTTTAATGTTTTATTTTTAATGTAAGATAAAATGAAGATCTTTAACATATATTCTTCCCAACAATATAGTCTTAACATTTTCGATCTGAGACAATATGAAGATGTCCAACATATCCATCCAAGCATTATAATTACTATGTTTAAGTTGGTATTAATTATACATGAACATTAATCGTAGTATATTTCAAATGATCATTTTAACTATTTTTCCTTTTTTTGAGTTTAACTCATGAACTTTTGGTCACGAGAATTAATGTCATTAAATTATTGTTTTATTGGCTCAACTCAATATTTAACGAACATTAAAATTGAAGTATAGGACAAAATGACAAATTTTAGCGAGGAACCAAAAGTTGATATTATAATAAACAACACATTAAAGAAGACTAATTAAGTACAATTGAATGACAAATAAACAACATAACACATCCCTATTTTCTTCATTTTCTAGGTCTCAGGGTTTCTTGACAATTTATTAATGTACATGCACACAATGTAGGAATACTATTGTTTCTCAAGTAAAAACACAAAGGCTTGGGCTTAAAAACCAGCATACTTATTTTGGCTATGAAATTCTCTGAAAGCTGTGTGCTTGATTCATGAGAAGAACTTATAACTCTTGGCTGAAAGAATGAGCGTTCTCAACCCGCCAATGGGCGATAGAACCATCAGCAAAACTCCAAACACAATGCATATCTGATACAAAATGCTGCAAATCAGTATCACATTTTCATATTTATATAAGAGTAAAACTTAGGTACTTCTTAGGAAGTACTTAGTATATACTTCTCACGATCTGTAAGGTCAATAATATACTACATAAGTAATATAAGTATATAATAGGCCGTGATGGATTTACCCAATTTGTGATCCAAGATAAGCTGTATCTTTTCGGCTTGTAAATTGCTAGCCACATGGTGCAAGGGAGCTGCAATTAAACACAAAATATATAAGGACATTTTATTAAGTTTTGAACCCTTGAAATGACAAGATTAACAAAAATGTACTTTTTGTCAAAAACTATAAATTTATAAAGTTATTAGGTTTAGGGTGATTCTTTTAGTTCAAAAACAAGTTAGGGTGAGGTTCAAAATCCAAATATATATAATCTCTCCATTATATATATAATCTTTGAACATATTTAAATTAAAGGTTGAATATTTAAACCATAATAAGACCAATATGTGACAAAATAATAGCATTACATATGATGATGATTTTACTTACAAAGTATGTAGTGGGAGCAAAAGCAAGTCCTCCAAAGAACCCAAGCAGGCCACCAAAGAAAGGCACAGCTATAGCCACAAACATTGTAAAAGCTACAACACCAAAGAACACAAATTAAGGAATCACCATCTAAATCAATGACCCTAAAATGTGAAAAAAAAAACATTCAACAATACTTATAATTTCTCAATAACCATTCCAAGCATGTTTAAAATAAAATTGCATCTTGACTCACCAACGTATGTAGTTCGAGTGATAAATCGAAGTCGAAAACAAGGCATAAATTTCAACTTTTTCACCAAAATAGTCTCAAGCATGTCAAATACAGGCATGGCGTAGATCTGCTCAAAGTCACACGTGAAAATTTTAGCAATTAAAAACATAATCTAAAACAAAAGTAGTTTTTTTCAAACTCATAATTTCTTAGTCAAGAACAAATACTTGTGTTGTGTTGTTGAATTATTGCTCTTGATAGCTAGGAAGTAGATAATTATTATTTATTTTATTTTTTTAGGAACTAGGTCATCCCTAGGCTTGTCATCGGGAGACATTGAAAAAATGGAGACACAGAAGGTGTCTACAAATTAATGTCACAGGTTAGTCTCGAACTTGAGATATTCTTAAGGGGAGCACACGTTCAAAGTTCAAGCCTTTGATCGCCGCGCAACCCCTTGGAGACTAGGAAGTAGTTAAATTTAAAAGGATACAAAAAAAAAAATACCTGATAGCTTCCAATAACGTGGATGACGACGAACAAGTTGGCACTGGCAATGAGCCACGCGGGCTTCTCGAGGGAAATTAGGATGTTGTCTTCGACCGAGTTACCGAACATCCAGTAACCGATGAAGGCGACGGGGAAGTAACACAAGGCCACAACAATGTAGGCCAAAATGACACCTTTCCACATGGGGCCTTTGGAAGGTTTTTGAGGAGTGGAAGGGATTGTGGCTTGGATCTCCAAAACAACATTGTGACCAGCAAATGCAAAGGCTATTTCGCCCAAACCGTTCAAGAAGTGGAACACACTGTCTGATTTGGACGTTGCTTTGTAGCTATACTCCACGTTGGCTTGCACTCCCTTTTCTAATGAAGCAGCCCAAGCAATTGTAGAGTAACTTCAAAAATACATTATAAATTTTTTGGTTTTAGTCAATTAGCCATGATTTAAAAATATTCTTCGTCTTAAATACATGAATACTCATTATTCATAATTCTCAAAAAAAAAGAAAAAAAAAAGAATACTCATTATTCATGTATAAATGATATGATTTTTTTGTTATATTAGTCACTTAACTCATAGTTTCGTCATTGACATATGAATAATTAACTTTAAAGTACTTAGTTCGCTAACAATTCAAAATGGAAATGACTATTTTTTAAATTTTATCAAACTATAAGACTAAATTTTAATTTTTAAAACAATAGTGACTAAATTATATATTTCTTCAAATCATAGAGACCAAACTCCAGTTTTTTAATCCATAAGGATTAAACTCTTATTTTCTTCAAACCATAGGGAATACATTCATATTTTACCCTTTTAAAAAATTAACAATTATAGTCATGGATATATATATTAAGAATAATTTCTTATAATACTGTATTAATAAAATAATACATAATACCGTGTTAATAATAAATAATATGGTATTAATGAGTCTCTATAATACATTATTAATAATTATTGATACAAATACTTTAAATTTTGCTTACATTTTTAATTGTTTGGTGAGAATAGCAGATGTAGTACTCTTAAAAATATATATATATATATATTCAAGAACAAAATATCCAAATAGACAACCCATTCAATTTCAAGGCTAAAAGTAATTTATTTAATTTATGATTAATGTTTAATTAGCTAATGTGACTGAATCTCAATGATATCAAATAGACACCAACCCAACTCTTGGAAACAAAAAGTAGTCACTATTTTTATAATTTGAGCTTTAATATTAAATCTCATAAACTATAAGTGTATTAACAAAGTCGGGTAAGTACCTGAGGGACATAACCGCAGCGGCGAGGGAGACACCAGAGATAGAGTTAAAGTTAGGGAGGTGTGAGAGGACAAAGTGAACGGAGGCGAAGACGAGGATGAAGTAAGATGTTCTTATTTGGGAGCAGTTCGGGCACACGGTGTCGTGGAACTTCTTGAGGGACTTGCCGCCCGTGACCATGTACACGATGTTGACCCCGACCTCCACCGTGAGCTGCTGAGGAACCACGATCCAGAGTCCCAGCTTTTCCCCGAATGCGTGCTGCCCCAACTCGTGGTACCGGTCGAACCGCTTTCCAGGTACCATCTCGTGCATCTCTACCATCTGCCATAGCGTGTATAGTGTGATGATCCATGATAGAACCATTATCACTGTGCCAGGTCCCCTACAAAAATAAATACCATGCATAATAATTCAGTTTTTTTTTTTAAAGTTATTATTTACTTTGAAAATGTTTTTTATTAGTTTTAAAAGATGTCTAATGTGTAACTTCAACTAATTTGGAGTAAATTCAAACATTAATGGCATAAAATCAAATTAACAAAAAATGTTAGCAATTCATAAAGAACCATTTTGGACATAATTTGAAATTTCATTAAATTTTTTTAATTAAAAAAGAACAATATTTAATTCCAGGTGACTGTCAAATTTATTACTGACCACTCTTCAAAATTTGACAACTATTATTATTATTATAATAAAAAGAAACTTACACCTAAGAACTAAAAACAATGACACTATATGTTGCCAAAAAATAACAATGACAACTAAGAAAATGAAAACTATGCAAAAACATCTCTTCTCTCTCCTTTTGGCATTCTCTTTAGTAAAAATAAAAATAAAAATTAATAAGCACATCACGAATAAATAGGTAAGTATTACAAATTTTTTTTAGAATGTATATAAAAAAAATATTTCACAAAAAGTTCTCCATTAAATGACTAACTCTTTTTGGAAACAAAAATTAAATGATAACTGAATTGAATCTCTACATTGATTATGATATTATCCACTTTAGAAATATATATTTTACATCATTTTATTTTTTTGAAATATTCATGATTTTGTTTTGGTTTCATCCAAAAGAGTACTTCATATCAATAAAGATGATTGTCATCACTTATATTATCATATTCTTTCTCTGATTAAACCAAGAAAAATTATCAACAATAGCTCACCCGTATAAAATTAAGAAAACACATTGCCTTCAATCGATTTTTGTTTAACTAAAAAAATATTATACAAAAAAAAAAAAAAAAAAAAAAATCACAAAACCAAAGAACTAAACAGAGAGAAACACAAAACTTATGAATTAAAAGGCAAAGAAGAAGGAAAGAGTTTAAAGAAAAAGCACCATCCAAGCTCGGACATGGCATAAGGAAGGCTGAGAACGCCCGCGCCAACCATGGCCGTGACATTGTGAAAAGCAGCATACCACCATTTGGCATTTCGAGAAGAAGTTATCGGAAGCCAATCGTCGATGGCCTTCTGATTCGAAACGACATCGTTTATCGATGAATCTTGACGAGCCATTCTTCTTCTTCCAAACTTGTTTTTTTAGTTAACAATGAGAGAGTTTGGTCTTCCTCACTACAACTCCAATATTTAAAGGAATCTCACACACACACACACATTCTATAATTGTCCTCGTTTTAATTGTATGGTCTACAACCCATTCATGGTCTGTTATTTTAATTTGTTTTATTTACCTTTTTTTATACATATCTTGTTTTATTTACCTTTTACCTTGTTTTGTTTTTGTTTTTGTTTTTTTTTAATCTAGGAGAATCTGATTATTTCTAAGGTGGTCTGTGTTGGCACTCCTAATTTTGATCATGATGTCCCAATTTGGTGACCAACAATTGGTCTATATTTAGTCCTTCTTATCATCCTTTTTGGAAATTAATTAACTCCTTGGTTTAAGAGAAGGCACTGAATATTCTGCTCAATTCAATTGTTAAAAAGAGGAGAATCTGTAACAGCTGGAAATTGTTTTGCTGTTTTGCAATTATTAGTTTAAAAAGCATAGCAAATATGGAAATGTATTTTAAACAATTTTTAATTACCTTTTTTAATTCTAACTACATTTAGAATGAAAACTTTAAATCGGTAACTTCTTGTTACTAAATCATACATCATGCCACTAAAGTTATATTTTGTTCATCATTTTACGTTGATACCAAACAATGTTTTGCCGAAGTTGTGCCCTCTACGTTGTTTGCAACTACCATGTCCATTGCACCCACTAATTTGTCGTAAAACACACTAGTTTCTCTCTCTTCTAATCTGCTTTTGTCATTGATTCATCTTTTTTGTGAAAATATGTGAATGTTCGTTGTCCCTAATAGATTACTTATCTTATTGATCACAAATAAATTGGTAATTACTGTGTAGAGTCCAAAAGAGGATTTGCTCGATTATTGAATAACAAGAAATACAGAGTAAAGAGGTGGATTTTCACCTTCTTTCAAAAAAAAAAAAAGAAGAGGATTTTCACCTCAACAAGTTATTTCTCAATTACAGGCTCGTTCCTAAGGCAGGCATCGGGTGATATCGAAGGAATGGAGTCACGGAAGGTGTTTATAAATTAATGTTACAAGTGAATTTCAAACTTAAGACCTTGAGGAGAACACACCTTCAAAATCCAAACCTTCGATCATTGTGCTACCCCTTGGAGACAAGTACTCAGTTCAAATTCAGAAGAGAGTATATATATATATATAGTTGACCAAAATGTCAAAAATTCAATTTTTCTGACCTGTAATGAAAGATTACGAAATAATCATTGGGCGTATCAATATATAAATGAGGGTTTATCTAATTTCATTTGGAGGGGTGACGGATTTATTAATGCTATAAATTCTCTAAAGAGGAAAGAAATATGCAAGATTGCAAATGGTTAATTTTTCTATCCTATTTTATTGTGTCTGTTTAATTATCATATGCCTAGCATGAATCACATCAGCCATAATGTATTTTAATTTTCGACACATCCCATATGGTGTCACATAGCTCAGTTTCCTAACATAGTTATGCAATATCATTCCCTGTAGGTCAGGTATGAAACAAAAAAGGACACTTTTCTTCAAACTAGTCAAATTTTGAGTTATTGATCAATTAATCTCACTACTTTTTTCAAAAAGAAAAAAAAAACAAACCTGAAAACCTGAAAGGATACACCAGAATGCACAGATCAGTTCATCTTTATAGGAGACAAGACCTGAAAACTTGTAACCTTGTTATTGAACATTTGTCGATCTCCTCAAAAACCAACTTACTTCATCGATGCCCAATCGCTCGACGATCCATATCCCATGTGGTTCCAAGTTGAACAAAGTGAGAAAGATTGAGGCATCTCAAGTGATCAAACTAAAATCAAGAGGACCCTTGATAACAAAATCGTGTCTGATCAACTTCATCGCCTACATTTACCGTACTGCGTACGAAAATTCAGAATAGGGCATGGCAAACTCACAATTTCTTCATGACATCTTCAATCCTATCAGCAAATGCATCCATGTTCTTCTGCTTAACTTCATCCAAAAGAAGTTGACATGTAATGTATCTTGGCTTTGCATCTTGACCAATCATCTTCTCAAATAGCTGGTAAGCCCACTCACACTTATTTGCTCTACAAAGGCCATGAATTAGAAGGGAATAGGTACATATATCAAGACTTAGATGATGTTTATTTATCATGTCATCCAACAAGTTTCTCAAAACATGATCTGTCTTTTCAGTTCTAAAGCAGGATTTAAGCAATGGGTAATACGTCTGGACATCAGGTTTACAAACCCCTGATTTCTCCATCTCCTCAAGCAATTTCATAGCCTTGTGTTCTTGCGCGCGATGACAGTACATGGAAATCATAGAGTTGTAGGTTGATGTATTCGGTAAAACCCTCTTGCTCGGCATTTCTACTTCGAATACATGAATAGCTTCCTGTACTTTCCCTGCTCTCCCTAGTGTATGGATTAAACAATTATAAAAAAGTGTATCGGGTTCACATCCAGCAGATTTCATTCGCTCAGCAATTTGCAAGGCTTCCTCAAATTCTTCCGACTTTGTTAGCGAGCACATGATAGTGGTGTAAGTGACGATATTCGCTGGGCATCCTTGAGCATCCATTTCATCAAGCAACTCATAAACCTTACTAAAGTTGTGCTGACGACAATAAAATAAGATAATCGTTGAATAACTAATGACGCAAGGACGATAACCCTGCCCTTTCATCTCTTGCAAAGTCCAATGTGCCTCATCAACCCTATTAACTTTACACCAACCATGAATAAACACATTGAATGTGTTGGCATTCGGGGATATATGTGACTTGAGATCAAAATATATCCGTCGAGCTTGCTCAACCTTCCTCTCTTTGCACAGAGTATCTAGCAACACATTCATGGATTCAGTGTTCTTCTCCAATCCAAAAGTTCCCAAATCATCAAATATCCTTGCAGCATCTTCCCAATGTCCAGCGCCCGCAAACCTACGCATAGCTTTCGCTACTGTATTAAGCGTCACAAGATTCGCTTCCTTCATTTCGTCTAGCATACCCCTCATCTTAACCATTTGCTTTGTTTTCCCCAATGTATCTATAATAATCTCATATAATTCCGGTGTGTGCTTGAATCCAGAGAGTGACTCTGCCCATCTAAACACACCCAATGCAGACTTCCAATCATCTTTAAATCGCCGGAGCAATTCGTAAACAAGTTCGTGGGAGAATCGTACGCTGTTACACGATTGATCCCGCAAGAGAGACTGAAAAACTTCATCCTCATTGCTACCCAGCTGAACTTTGGAAATGATCAAGTCAAGATCAGAAAGTTTTGTCTGTATTCTCTGCTCCAAATCTCTAGCTAAGATTGAAGGTTCCAACAAAGACGAAAATTCTACAAATGGTTTATAACGATCAAGAACACCACAAATGCTCTTAAACCTCTTCATAAAATGCAGTAACATGAAGAACAGCTGAAAAATGTCCAAAAAAGACTTCACTCGAGTGACCCAAAAGGGAAATCAAATCAACAAACCAACTTTTGGGGTTACTGTTTCGCAAACACAGAAAACTTCACAATCACTATGGAATTCAGAAAGAATTTCAGAGTTTCAAAAGAAAAGAAAAACACAGGGATTGAAAATCAGCAATACCCAGAATTCATACAATAAAATCCGCGCACCTGTGAACGTTGTAGTCCACTTTACAAGGGATGTAATGCAGGTATCTTCTATGCAATTCTTCGCCAAATTTAAACGATTGAAGAGCGAATTACGAATTCACAATGAAGGAGAGTAAGAGTGGCAGTGAGAAGATGAGCGAAGTGAGAAATCAAATCAATTTATGAAACAATGGGGTTCAAAATTTCGAATTCAGAGACTGACCAGAAAAACAACTTCGAGTCTTCGAAACGAGTTGCCGGCGAGGGAGAGGAGAGATTAGGTTTCCGAAAATTGCGCTCCGACTCCGAGGAGAAGGGCCGCCGGAGGGAAATTAGGTCATTTTTAACCCAAAATTGTTTTTGGGGTTTTCAAATACCTATTTAGAATATTTGAGAATTTTTTCAAGTTTTTCTTTTTTTTTTTTGAGAATCAATTTTTTCAAGTTGTTTGGATAAGGTATTGTTGCATGATGAATTATTTTATTTTAAGTAATTAGAGAAGGTATTTTAAGTGACTAAAAATTGATGGCGGTAGTAATAATTCATTTGAATATAAATTTTAGTAAAAAAATTATAGAGAATAACTAGTTTAGACGTAAATTTTGTAGAGATGTCGCATCCTTAATTGTTGTTAAACAAAAAGAAAAGGTTAAATGTTGTAAACCTATACTAAATAAAGTATAAAAGATCAATTGCAACACTTAATAGAACTTAGGAATTGATTAATCAAATTATAAGTTTAAGAGTGTGATTGCAATATTTAACCAAGTTTAAAGGGTTGATGAATCAAAATAAAAGTTTAATGGACCGATTGCAACGATTAACAAAGTTAGGAGGCTTAAATGTTCAAATTAAAAGATTAGGTATAATTGCAACACTTAACAAATTTCAAAAAATTTATCAATCAAATGAAAAGTTCAAAGATGCGATTGTATCTATTATCATCCTTTAGAATTGGATGGGGGAAAATTTCCCTTTTTTTTTTACCTTCATTCTATTACTTTTCTTGGTTTTATGGGGTATTTTGGATGGGGGGCAAATTTCCCTTTTTTTTTTTTTTTTTTTACTTTTCTTGCTTTTATTGGGGTATAAAAATGTTTATCTTATTGGGGTATAAAAATGTTTATTTTGTCTTTTAACTGTATTTTCTAAATAATATACATCCAATATTATTAAACATATTGACACTTTCATTTGAGCTTTTCTATTTCAAAATGATTGTCTTTTAACTCTCTCCCTCACACTCCATTTGGTAGCTCTCAACCAACAAGATTGAAAAGATCTAGTATTACCATTAACTGCTCTGTAAAACTTTTATTATGCAGGCAGAAGTACAAAAATACATAATGGTAAAATGAAACTCACAGTTTGAATTACATTACAAAAATAAAAATAAGACTATGGTTAGCGCCTAAATAATTATCATGCCCTGTACTCTAAAGGATTTGCTAGGATTTGAAAATAAGACTATGGTAACAACAAGATTGGAAAATAAGACTATGGTAAAATGAAACTCAAACTTTTGTCTACCTCATCAACTATTGTTAGAAAGCTTGTCAATGGGTATTTGCTAGGATTTGCTATTGGTTCAGAGGATGAATATCAAGTTTCTTACTCTAAAGGATCTTCAGCCTATGCAGTTAATCGCATATTGTTTTTATCTTGATAGCTCATAGAATTAGCAACAAATGTTTCCCTACCGTCTTTACATTATTTGATCATCAAAGTCATGAAGTTCAGCTACAACTCCCCACGGTTTGCGAGTGACTATTGGATGATCCTCTCAAGAATTCCGCCACCAACTTAGAAAACATAGATGAACTGTTCTCGAGTAATCGAGATGGCGAGTCGTACTCAATGACTTTACCTACAAAAATGAAACTCATATGTATTACCAACTATAGATTTTATAACATATGTAGAAGGTCGCCAATAAAAGCAAAACTCTAATGGCATCTTGTATAACCTAGTAATCAAGAGGTTACAGATTCGAATGTTGAATAAAAAAAACATATGCAGAGGGTCGGTAATTTAGAAGTTAGAACCATTTTTTAGAGGAAATTTTTTAAGCTGTGTAAAAAAGTTGGCCTTACCTTCATCGAGAACCAAAACCAAATCATTGTCGATTACGGTCGGTATACGATGAGCTATGGTTATAACCGTACATCCATTCGTCTCCTCTCTTATTGTTTCTTGAATGATATTCTCTGTTGCCGTATCAATGGAAGCTGTTGCCTCATCCAACACAAGAATCCTACGCTTCTTGAGGAGCACTCTGGCCAAGCAAACCAGTTGCCTTTGTCCAACGCTCCAATTCTCTCCATCTTCAGCAACTGCAACATTTTATTATAAGCTAAATTACAAAACAAATACTTTTGAGTAGAAAATAAAATAATGTTGGACAAAAACTTCATGTAAGTGGGCGATCCCATGCCCAACCTGGTGCTTCAAGAACCGATTGGTCCGTTCGGATGATCTCGGCGAACCTACATTTGTGAAGGACCTGAAATATCTAAGTTAGTTTTGACTTTTAAGACCATGTTAATTTGCCAAAAGAAGCAGATCTTCAGTAGCGTCATGTATGACCCAGTAACCAAGAGGTTACGGGTTCGAATCCCCCAACCTCAATTGGTTAACTTTTTCATTCTCCATGAAAAAAAAAGTTGTAAATCTCACCTCCCATATTTCTTGATCTGTATGTTGTTCCAAAGGGTCTAGGTTAGTTCTCATGGTTCCTTGAAACAATGTTGGGTCTTGTGGAATGATACCCAACCTAGACCTCAGATCATGTAGACCCATTTTGCAAATGTCAACTCCATCAATAAGGATCCTTCCTGCAGAGGGCTCTACTATCCTAAAAAGTGCTTGGATTAAGGTAGACTTTCCACTTCCTGTCCTGCCAACAACTCCAATTTTCTTCTTTTTTGGGAAGGTACAAGTGATTCCTTTGAGAACCACTGGAAGATTAGGGCGGTATTGGACATGAAGGTTCTCAAGTTCTATGTTTCCTTCCTTCGGCCATTCTGGCATTGCTCTACAATCTTTAATCACCGCCGGCGCCTCGGAATCAATGTTGGTAAATTGAAGAATTCTTTCCACAGATATCATTTTGTTTTCAACATTGCATAGATTCCATATCACCCACGCTTGAAGCACATTCATGTTTAGACCATATGTGGCTGCTAATCCTGCTAAACCTGTAGTGAGATAAACCAGATGCTTAGGTGATGATGTTGATGGGAACATTAGAATGTTTTGAATCATGTTAAATCACCATGGCCAATAAAGCCAAAATCTTAAGCTGGTGGATTGGGGTAAATTTAATATATCAACCAACAGAATGCTGTGGTGAAACAGTTTATCAAATGAAAGTTTTGGATGGCAGAGGCATCGATAGAGATAACTAAAGTTTCAAAAAGCTTACTTGGATCAATAGCCGATCTAGGAAGGGTTACTAAGATGACAAGGGCGAGAAAGAAGACAACGTCAAAAAGAAAGTTGATGCGCAGACACAACCATTCCATTGAAGTTGAGTTGTGGAAAACCACACGAGAATAATCATCAACTAGTTTCAGTATTTTGGTCAAGAAACGATCTTCCTGATTAAAACAACGAATAATAGTTGCTCCAACAACTGTTTCAGAAAAATGATGAAGAATTGGAGCTTTTCGAATCCCAACCATTCTTGCTAGTTCTCTAGCAGTACTGATATAGTATCCCTGTAAAAGAAATTGAAATAGGACATTAAACTTAATGATTTAAGGAATAAAATCCTAGAACCACTAGCTGTTGGAAACCATATTTGAGAAACTAGGAAGCATATGATAAAGTTTACAGGATTTAAAGAACAAATTTTCAGCACAAAGTTCAAAGAATAATGAAAAGCATTTTATAAGCTAAAAGTGGGATTTATGTGCTTACCTGATACCATATAGAGATAGCAAGAACGATGAGGAAGAGGGGGAAAACTTGCCATGCAACCTTGGACATAAGGATGATGATACTCAACAGCTGAATTAGTGCAAAGGCCAAACCTCCTAATCTATACGGGATATCCGTATCCACGGTGCTTTGATCAGTAGAAGACTGCATCCAGAGGATGAAAAATGGGGTCAAGAAAGATTATTGACAGAATTAAAAAACTTAATATAAGATGAGATAGAAAACACATTAAGAAGGTACTAGTATTAACTCTGTTAAGGATTTGGCTTGAAGGTTTGACATCGAAAAATGAAATAGGTGCTGCAAAAATTGATGTCATCATTCCAAGAAACATCCGTTGTGCAGTCTCAATAGCAATGGTTGCCATCAAAACAGCCCGGCCTAATATAAAGATGGAGCTTCCGCCCGACATCAAAATGAAGACCCCTATCAGTTGCTCTCTGCTGACCTTGCCTTCTTCTTCTGTTGCCCAAGAAATCCAATAATTGCTGCCAATCTGAAGGATTTGAAAGAAAACTTGGCATAGAAGGATGACAGGAACAAGAGCTCCTTTATATGCAGATGTGATGAAGGTCGAGTAGACACTCCACTTTACACGGCCGGTTTGAGTTTCTTCTTCTTGAGTTCTCACTGAAATGCCTCCATTTCCAAGGGATACAGAAAACCTTTCATCTATAGCTTCTATCTGATGAGTCTGACATGGTCTTTTGTGTCTAGGCTTATCTTCTTTGAATGGTTTAACTCCATTCAGTGATTTTCTATGTGCTTCAATGTGCCTAGCAAGTTCACCATTTGAGTCTGATATTAATTCTGCATACTTTCCTAATTGAACAATATGACCATTTTTCATCACCTGCAAGAAAAAGCATAAGAATGCGGTACAAAGGCAGCAGGGTTTAGTGCTTTGTGATACCCCATGTAAAAAAAAGAAAAAGAAAATTCAGTTACTTACCAGGACAAGGTCTGCAGCTTCAATGAATTCCAAATGATGAGTAGCATACAAGACAGTTTTACCAGATAAAAGTTGCAAGAGACATCCCTGCATTAACATAAAAATTTCATATGAAAACCATACAGAGAATACTATTCTCCTACAGCAATAGAAAAAAAGGACATAGAAACGCCTCAGGCCCAGGATTCAGAATACACATTCGACCCCTTTCGGTTCCAACATTCCCTTGCATGCCCAATTGACCTGACCATTACCTACTTGTCTTGACTGCTTATAAGAGTGAAGACTGTCCCCACAGACAAATGAGTCTTTTCAACATGCTTTGTCCTCACTCACATGCTTTCTAGAAAAATTCTTGCGTGGTCACCTAACTTAGAATTGCTCCAAGTTAAGCACGCTTAACTTTGGAGATTGTACGATTGAGGCACCGAAAAGAAATGTGCACCTTATTGGTATAGGTAGTAATAGTAACTATCCTTTCTTTTAAGCCTTAGTTAACCATCTTCCGGATTTCTCTCATTCGGGTGTGGTCACGGTTCATTCATTTACCCCTCCTAAACCCGGGTTATAGACATGTAAGAGAACATAAAAATAAAGAGAAGAAACAACAACAAAAAAGCAGAAGAAGACGAAGACGAAGCTTGCCTTGAACAAATGTGATCCAGTACATGCGTCCACGGCACTAAAAGGATCGTCAAGGAAGTAAACATCTGCATCACTATAAACTGCCCTTGCCAATTGAATCCTCTGCTTCTGTCCTCCACTTAAGTTCACACCCCTCTCTCCCAACAAAGTACAATCTCCATCCATCCACAACTTGATATCCTGATTCAAAGCACATGCTTCTATTACATCCTCATAAAAATGTTGGTCGATTTCCTTCCCGAATAGCACATTCTCTCTAACTGTGCCTGATTGGATCCAAGCACTCTGAGGAACATATGCTTTAGTTCCATGTACCTTCATTTTTGTTCCTGAAACCTGTGGAATTTCTCCCAGTATACTACAAAGTAGGCTCGATTTTCCTGAACCAACTGACCCACAAACTGCAACCTTGTAGCCCTTTGGTATTTGCATCTTCTCTGCAACTTTTATCGTCGGTTTCTTAACCTTTAGATCACTGGCTTCCCATGAATACTCCCCCACCTCTATTTCAATCATGATGTCTGATGCATTGGATGGAGGATAATAAATTTGCTTCCTTTGATCTTCTTCTCGAATGAACTCTTCGATACGGTCTAGGGACACTTTTGTTTGAGCAATCATGGAAATTAGCTCCGGTAGGTTATAAATTGGTTCTTGTAGGATCCTAAAAGTAGCTATGGCTGATAAAACAGTGCCGGCTGTTAGAGGGACTTTCATTAAAACACAAGCGCCAAAAGTGAGTACTGAAACTAAAGTTGGTGAAACCCAAAAGAGAAAGGCTACAATGGAGCATGTATAGAGATATCTCTTCAACCAGCTTCTTTCCACTTCTCTAAGTTGCAAGACCTTCTTCAAAAATGTCTGTTCCCAAGAATGCAGTTTCAAGACTCTCATGTTCTTTAAAGTCTCTGATGTCAATTTGATCCGGTAATCTTTCGCATCCATGATCTTCGAGTGTAGACTTTCTTGAACATTCGCCAAAGGTGTGTTGCTCACCATTATAAATATTGTGGCTAAAAGAGCAGTCATGGAAGGAGCAGCTCCAAGATTCCTATAGAGGATGATAAGGGCTAGAACTATTTGAACAGGAAGCAACCAAATCTTGTGAATATACCAGGAGAAGTCTCCTATTCTTTCAACATCCACATTGATTATATTTATGATTTTACCATTACTTTGACCAGCAGCATTAATAAATATAGATTTCTTGTAGATCATCACTGTAAGAGCTGCCCTTATCTGTATACCGACACGGTGAGTGCCAAAATACCACTGTCTTTGAGTAAGAGACTCCAATGTCTTTGCAAAGAAGAAGAAGAATGCCAGAATCAGCCCATCACGGTTGCTTGAGTCGTCACTTTTTCCCAACAGATAATTCACGAAGTTGGTGATTAGCAAAGGCCCCATAAAGGATGCTAATGTGTTGAATCCTGATCAAAGTTTTGAACAAAGAAATCAGAGAAGAACAAAAAAAAACAGTATATGTATTGAAATGAAATGTCTTGAACTATGTGCGTTACGACCACATGGGCAAGGATCTATTAGGATTTTATGAGAGATGCACAATCTAAACGCTCTTAAAACTCTTGCCTCTTTTGACGAGCATTTGAATTCTTCACGACCTCCTAAATAAAACCGTTTTCTCTCCTCTTCTCGTGGAAATAGTTGACACAATATTAGTGAAACACGTAAATCTGTGTATTTTTGTCGGGCCTTTTTTAATTGTTTACGATTTTTCTTAACAATTTCGAGAAGAGCTAAAGGTAGTGTAAGGAAGAAGAGGGTACCTGCAAAAATAGCAGTTAAGACCAGGGATTTCCATGTGGCTAAGACTATAGCTTTAGGCAAGGAAGAAGATTCCATTTTCTTTCTCTGAAGAGATTCTTCCAGCAATGAGGAAGCAAATTCAGCTGTTTCAGATTGAGGTACACAAGGAACATGAACTAATTCAAGTTTCTGATCCCTCCCTTTCTTGAATAGAGGGTTCAGCCACTGAAATGTAATTCGACTCCACAATCCAGGACTGATAAAACCACCATAATCATCTTCAAAAGAACAAACATCCTCTTTTTGGAGCAGTAATTTCTCAAGTTCATTATGTTTCTTGGAACGGTTAACAGCCAGTGCAGCACAACAAATCATCAAAGACAAAGCAAAAGAACCAGAATCTACAATACTGGCTTTTGGGAAAAATTGAGGAAACTCCATAGATTTCAAATGGGTAAGCAGGTAAAGAACCAAAGAACATAAATCATAAAAACAAGAAAAAACCCACCAAACAGTTAGAATCAATGGCCATCGTTTTGCTTGATGAAACATTCTATTTCTCCAGTAGAAAGCAATTGCAGCTGCAAAAATCCAATTTAAAGCAGAAATGGCCAATTCCCAACAAACGATTTTGCGATTCCAGAACTCATAAGCAGCAAAACCACAATACAAAAATGGAATAACGGCATTACAAAATACTATGATTCTATTTAGCCATTTAAACTCTCGAAATGCTCTGTTTCTCGATTGAGGGGTTTCACTCGAATGAAGCAAAACCCACATACAAAATGCAAAAAAAAACACAGAATTCACGATTACAGAAGCAAAATCCATTGAAACTGCTTTTAAAGCTCTCCGTGCATTGAAAAAAGGCGAACAAATAGAACAGAGCAGAGAAATTTGAGAAAGGGAAATGTGGGTTTAAATAGAAACAATTCAAGAAGATGAATCCATGGAGTTTGAAGAAGAAAAAGAAGAGAAACCCATGAAAGTGGATCGAATTTTATGAAAACCTGGTGAGTTTATGGCAGTGGCTTGTGAGCTTGCTCTTTGTAAGAGGAATCGTATATAAAAATGGTGGAAATGTATCGCTATTCGGCAAATCTTTGTCGTCCCCACCTCTATACATTACTCAGTCTTTCGTATTACTAATTAATTCGCTAATAAAATATTGCTGTTCTTCACGTTTTGGATTTCGGAAGCATTTGAGATGAACTTTCAACTCCAATGATGTCCTTATTATGACTCCATTTTGTGGATGAAATAGTTTGATTTATATTGATTTTGTCCTAAAATTATTATGGGAAATTTAAGAGATCAGTAAATTAATTATGAATATGATCGCTTTTATTGATATTAATAATACACAATAATACATTGAATTTGCTTCTTTCTTAATTTTTTTGCACAACTCAACAAAATGCGAGTAGATACTGATTAATCCTTTAGATTTAAATTTTTGATGTTTTAATTCATAGATTACTCTGATAGAGTTGAGCTATTGTTATGATTGGTCTTATTTAACTAGTTTTAGTGTTAGTTTAATCATCATGAAATGGCTTAAATGGTTAAAAGAATCTTTGAATGTTTAAAGTGATGGGTTCAATCCATAGTATCTATCTACTTAGGAATTAGGCCAGAACAATCACGAATATATATATATATATATATATATATATATCTTTCATCAAATTAATAATATTTGTCAAGGTTATGTATTGATTGTATGACACATTATAATTCATATATTATGGAGTAAGTTTGAAATTTTTTTATTTGATTTTTTTTTTAGTATGGTAGGAAATTGGAAGATTAGAACCATAAATTTTATGATTATTAATACATTCAAATGTCGTTGAGTTATTGCTCTAATATAATTTTGATCAAAATTCATTCAATAACATAACAATTTTAATATATGACATAACTTTGAATGTGTATCTACAATTTATAGAAGAAAGGGTAAGAGTGATTTTCTTAAGAAAAATTAGACATAAAAAATTAACTTTAAGCTCTTATTGAAACTACATGGAAAAAAAACCCAAATAGTATTGTAACATATATTATTCTCTTTATATTCAAAACTTAATTTCACACTTCAATAATATAT
>JBBMKA010000003.1:5847027-5872905 GCA_037833695.1 Sechiopsis laciniata | reverse complement strand
ATTTAAATATATCAATGATATACCAAATACTGTAAATTAACAACCATACCAGTACTTTTTTTTTGGAAAACATACCCAATATTTAGTATTAATATATCATATCAAATTATATCACTGTTTATATTTTTTTGAAGCATTTAAGTATATCAATAATACATAACTACTTTCCAAAATCCAATACCTAAACACACATAACAACTTTTAAACAAATTCTTCAAAAAAAAAAACTACTTTCTCACTGTCATTCTAAAGTAGCACAGTAGTTAAATAAGAAAAGCAAGTATGATAAATTCCAATACCTAAATAAATAATCAATTAGGTATTTGGATCCAAGAAAATAGCTTAAATTTCAAAGAGTAAACACTCTCGTATAATTCCAGCGATTTGAGTTTGTTGGTTAACTCCTTTACCATCAATTCTTAAATTTTTTTTATGAAATTTATCGGGAAAATTACTTTTTTACCACCTAGATTTGGGTTGCAATTTCAATTTGGTTAGAACATTTTATTGTGACATTTTAATTATGCTCGATGATAGTTTTTCTATATAATTTTTTAAATTTATATTTATACTAATTTTCTTTTAAAAATCAAATTCACACAAAAAAAAAAATTTATCACTTTATTGATATGAACTTTAAAATAAATCTTATGTAACTAACCATTTTGTTATCTCAATAATTAAAATGGAATATTAATGAAATATTATGGTAAAAGTGTTTAATTTTAAAATATAAGATCAAATTGAAACTAGATCTCAAACCCAAGGACAAAATGCATTTTTCTCAAACTTATATTAATTAATGAACAAACTTGTTAGGGTGACAATTAGAAATCTTCTAAACACAGATGGTGCTTAGAAGAAGGAGGTAACGACTTGGTCTAGGCTTCGGGAGTAGGTTGTTCTAGTCAATGGTGTTCCCCAAGTGCAGGTTTTTATAAATTAAACACGGATGCAACTAATGAAGTTGTGACAAATAAAAGCGGAATTGGTGGCATTGTTCATAATCAATTTGGGAAGCTATGTGGTCTTATGTGTTCCTCCTAACGTAGGATGTTGATCGAGCTTTTTTAGAAGCCATGGCAATTCGAAATTACTTAAATATCACTAACGAGATGGACTTTGATAATCTTCAAGTTGAATTTGACGCTTTTATGGTCATTCAATTATTGAATAATCACATTACTAGTAGAACTGAGCCGAGGAGTATGGTTGATGAAGACTTTCGTTTGTTTGATGTAAAAGGGAGGCTAATGTTCTAGCACATTCTTTGGCAAAGATGGCAGTGATTGCGAATGAAGACATGGTGTGGATGGAAGAGTGTCTTTCCAAATTATTTCCTTTGTACCAAGTGGAGCTTGTTGTGCCCTTGCTATCTTTCCATTTGGGGAGTTCAATTATTTAGTAATATATAGCACGTTTGTTATAAGAAAAAATAATTAGAAGTCAATTGTTTACTCGTTACTAATTTATTCAGAGTTTGATAATCGTTCAAGCTATTGAAATAAAGAATTGAACCCTTCTTTAGGGGCAGCGCAATGGTCGAGCTTCTGGGCCTCGAGGGTGGTGCTCTCTATTAATTTCCAATGAGACCTCCAATTTCACTTCCGATTCTACGAAAATGTATCTCGATGCTACAATTTAGGGACGTGAAAGATTTTTGGGTCATACAATAATGAATTTAACTATTTATGGTGGTGTGTGGCAAAATTGTGTTAATTTATAGTTAAAGTAGATATTAAAGGTTCTAAAAGAAGGGATTAAAATTTAAAAATTGAAAGTCTAGGGATGAAAATGAGATAAATTTGAAAGTATAGGACCAAACTGGTATTTTAACATAATCATATCCATAAAGTCTATTTAAGGATGCTAACTTGGATTGATGGGCATTTGCCGCTGAATTACGAATCCTTGTGAGCCATCGCCATTACGAACTCCAGCGCCTCCAAACTCCGGCGACCGGAATCGCTGCTAATCGTTAACCACTGCCACCGGAACCAACGAACTAGGCAAATCATTTCTGAATCTGTTCTTCAAGTTTGATTATCTAATTCATCGCGATCTTCAATCTTTAACAAGCAAAGGCCAAGAAACTCTTGCAAGAAGACGGAGTAAAACTTTCGGAAGAGGAAATTGAACGAATCAAGAAGGAGAACAAATTGTTCGCATTAACGACGAGTTTCTGAAATCTATGATCAATGAAACCAGAGAGTGCAACGAAAGATGAATCCAATGAAGTAACCTTGGAAAATCGCTTCTAAACCTGTTCTTTAAGTTGATTATCCAATCCATCGCGATCGATCTTCAATCTCTTACGATCAAAGGCCAAGAAACTCTCGCAAGAAGATTTCGGAATAGGAAAAAGAAGAACGAGAAGAAATTGTTCACATTAGCAGACGAATTTCTGAATTTCTGAAATCTATGATCAACGAAACCAGTGAATGCAACGAAAGATAAATAGTAGAGATGAATCCAATGAACTAACATAGGCAAATCGCTTCTGAATCTGTTCTTCAATTTGATTATCCAATCCATCGAGATCGATTTTCAGTCTCTTACCAGCAAAGACCAAGAAACTCTCGCAAGAAGATTACGGAAGAGGAATTTGAACGAATCAAAAAGGAAAAAGGAAGAACGAGAAGAAATTGTTCAAATTAACGGACGAATGTCTAATTTTCTGAAATCTATGATCAACGAAACCAGAGAGTGCATGAAATGAAAGATAAATAGTAGAGATGAATCCAATGAACTAACCTTAGCAAATCGCTTCTGAATCTGTTCTACAAGCCGATTATCCAATCCATGGCGATCTTCAATCTCGTACCAGCAAACGCCAAGAAACTCTCTCAAGAAAACAGAGAACAACACTTTCAGAAGAGGAAATCGAGCAAATAAAAAACGAAACAGAAGAACGAGAAGAAATTGTTCATCTCGTAGAATCATCAACAAGAAGATATGGATAAAATCTACATGATCGATGAAGAATTTCAACCAAAAATACCTAAACGAAAACGATCGACATTATCAGTACCAGATCCATATATACAGGAAACGGATCCTCTACAGATAATCAAGGAAACGACAATCAAATACCTAGACTTCGTCAACTACACGCTAGACATATTAAACGAAGAACAAGGAAATGTAGAAATCGAAATCCAGAAATGGAACAAGCTACACAACAGAGCAAATCTGCTACTCGAGATTACGAACAAAAAACTGGAGAAATTACCTGTGGAGATGGATCGAATGAACAACGATGAGAATCTGAAGAAGGAATTTGCGTTCAGAGAAATTCATATCGATTACATCGCAAGGCGATTGCGAGATATCAATGCACGAATGGCAGGATCCGCTGATTTCTCCTTGCTTTCGAACATGAACTCTATGAAGATTGTGTTGCCGCGTTGTGTGGAGCTTTTTGAGAATTCGAAGAGAGATTTGAAAGTGCTGGTTCAGGATGTTGAGAAATTGAAGCAGATAAACGAGGATGAAGATGACTATGACTTTGATGCTCATAGTGATGATGATAATGAAGAAGGTCAAGATGAATCGTAATTCTTTTTCTTTTTTTTTTTGTTCTTTGGAAATTTCACGTTCTATTGTAAATAAGAAGGAATTCTAAAGAAATCAAATACTTGTTTTTGTTGATATTCTTTTCTCTTTTTTTGGAAAAACTGTTTTCGTTGATATTCAATTATTATATTTTCAAGTATTGGTGAGGCATAAACTGATTCTAACCTTCATAGATATAAAAAAAATCAAAAAGAAAAAAAAAACCTTTTTTTTTATACAACAATATTGGAGAAGGGGGATTCGAACTTGTGAAACTATGCCCTTATTGTTGGCTAAAATACTACAATATTGGAGAAGGGGTTGTACAAAGTATCCTTAGAGCTATGATCTTCTTGGCTAAAAAAATCCTTTTTAACTTTGGTCTTTCAAGTTAATTAAAATTTAGTCATATATCTCGAATGAGTCACTGGCGTAATGGTTTCATTGTTTGGTTGTAAATCAGTTCAACGCCGAAGTGTCAGAGGTTCGACTTCTTGTCCCTCCTCTCTTGATATATACTCAAAAAAAAAAAAAAAAATTAGCCATATCACTTTAAATTTTAAAATTCAATTTATGGTTTAGAGAAATTAAAATTTAGTTTCTATGATTTTAAAATTTAAAATTTAATTAGTTGTTTATGTACCAATAATAACTATGTGACTTAATAATTATTTAAACAAGAAAATCACACTATTTATTTATGAATATATCTTCTTTCTTTTTTTTTTGAGAATTATTTATGAATATATCTACATATATTTATTTTGACAGTAATTATGGCTGAAATGAACTTTTTTTGTAAGATTTATTAAACTATAGAGACTAATACAGGCTAGATTTTAATTTTTTCTAAAATATATGGTCTAAAATTTTAAAATATGATTTTTTTTAAAAAAATTAAATAAAATTGTAGTATGTGGTTTATGAATATTTTTGGTGAAAGAAGGGTGGTAAACGACCCCCTTATATAAACATATTTTTTTAATAAATATGTTTCTCTTTTGGTATTTTGTTCTAGCTCAATAGAAGATTTTCTGAGTTGAAGTGTTTTTTACTTTTAGCAAAAAAAAAAAAAGGTAATGATAATAATATTTAAGAAAAACTGCACAAGCTAAAATTAAATGTGAAGTTTGTAATAATCACACCTTAACGTTTTAATTTGATCCTTCAATTTACTATTGTACTCTTTTAATTTACTTCTGATTCCAAACCAACATTAGAATGATTTGTTATAAGAGTAATGACTGTGACAAATAAGTAATATCAAAGTCATATCAAAGTCAAATTTTAAAAAGTAAACTTGCAATTTGCTCTATTTTCTAAATAATATCCCTTCAACATAAATAGACGTAAACTTGCCAAAATGAACATAGTTCAATCGGCATCTTGTACCAGTAACCTCGAAGTTAGAGGTTCGATCATCCACCCCACATTAAAAAAAAAAAAAAAAAAAACAGATGTAAACTTTCAATTGGGCTTTCTATTTCAAAATGGTTGTTTTTTCTCCAACCAACAAGATTGGAAAGGCAAGTAGTATCATTAACTGCTCTGTGGCATTATAAAACTTTATTATGCAGGCAGAAGAACACCTAAAACAGTTTCTCAAAAAAAAAAAACACCTAAAACTAAAGGCTAAAATGAAACAAAACTTTCAATTACATTAAAAAGATTAATACTAAGACTGTGGTTAACATCTAATTAGTTAATCAAGCCCTGTGTCTATCTATCTATCTATCTATCTATCTCCTCAAGTATTGTTAGAAAACTACTCAATGGTATTTGCTATTGCTTCAGAGGATCTTCAGCCTATGCAGTTAGTAGCAGTGTGCAAACCTGTCAGCAGTAGTTTATCTTGCTAGCTCACAGTATTAGCAACAAATGCTTCCCTCCCATCTTTACATTTGATCGACGTCGTGAAGTTCAGCCACGGTTCGTGTCGGTCTCGCCAAATCTCCCCACAGTTTGTGAGTGACTATTGGTTGATCTCCTCAAGAATTCTGCCACCAACTTTGAAAATGTAGAAGAACTGTTCTCAAGTAATCGAGATGGCGAGTCGTACTCAATGATCTTGCCTATAAAAATGAAAGAAGGATATAGTTTTACAACACACTTAATTCTATAGAAAAGGTCACTTAAAAGTTAGAACCATTTTTTAGAAGTCTTAAAGCTATGTAAAATGTTGGTTACCTTCATCAAGAACCAAAACCAAATCATTGTCCTTAATGGTCGAAATTCGATGAGCTACGGTTATAACTGTACATCCATTTGTCTCTTCTTTTATTGTTTCTTGAATTATATTTTCTGTTGCAGTATCAATGGAAGCTGTTGCTTCATCCAACACAAGAATCCTACGCTTCTTGAGGAGCACCCTGGCCAAGCAAACAAGTTGCCTTTGTCCAACACTCCAATTCTCTCCATCTTCAGCAACCGGTGCTTCGAGAGCTGTTTGGTCCGTTCTGATGATCTCGGAAAACCGACACTTGTGAAGAACCTGAAATATCAAGTTAGTTTAAAGACCATGTTAACGTTTCTTTCATCACAACAACAAAAAATAAAAATAAAGGTACTTGCAATCTCACCTCCCAAATTTCTTGATCAGTATGTTGTTGCAAAGGGTCTAGGTTAGTTCTCATGGTTCCTTGAAACAATGTTGGGTCTTGTGGAATAATTCCCAACCTAGACCTCAAATCATGTAGACCCATTTTGCAAATATCAATTCCATCAATAAGAATCCTTCCTGCTGAGGGCTCTACCACCCTAAAAAGTGCTTGGATTAAGGTGGACTTTCCACTTCCTGTCCTTCCTACAATTCCAATTTTCTTCTTTTTTGGGAAGGTACAAGTAATCCCTTTGAGTATTACTGGAAGATTGGGACGGTACTGAACGTGAAGGTTTTCGAGTTCTATATTTCCCTCCTTTGGCCATTCTGGCATTGGCCTACAATCTTCGATCACCGGTGGCGCTTCAGAAGCGATGTTAGTAAATTGAAGAACTCTCTCAACAGATATCATTTTGTTCTCAACGTTGCATAGATTCCATATTACCCAAGATTGAAGCACATTCATGCTTAAACCATATGTGGCGGCTAGTCCTGCCAAGCCTGTAGTGTGATAAATCAATTGCTTAGGTGATGATGTTGATGGAAACATTGGAATGCTATGATGAAACAATTTATCAAATGAAAGTTTTGGATGGAAGTGGCATCAATGGAGATTAACTAAAGTTCGGAAAGCTTACTTGGATCGATAGCTGACCGAGGAAGGGTTACTAATATGATCAGGGCAAGAAAGAAGACGAAGTCAAAAAGAAAATTGACCCGTACACACAACCATTCCATTGTAGTTGAGTTGTGGAAAACCACGCGAGAATAATCATCGATCAGTTTCAGCATTTTTGTCAAGAAACGATCTTCCTGATTGAAGCAACGAATAATTGTTGCACCTACAACTGTTTCAGAAAAGTGATGAAGAATTGGAGCTTTTCGAATTCCAACCATTCTAGCTAGTTCTCTTGCAGTACTGATGTAATATCCCTGTAAAGGAAATTGAAAACATTTCAAGACATTAAACTTGATGATTTAAGGAATAGAATACCTAGAACCAGTAGTAGGAAAACCACATTGGAGAAACTGAAAGTATATGGTAAAGTTTACAGAGCATAAAGAACAAAATATTCAGCATAGTATTCAAAGCACATAACATTGATGTGATGCTGCAGAATATGCAAATTCAAAGGAATAATAGCTTTATACTGTTGGCTCAATAGTTAAAAAGCATAATGTAAGCTAAAAAGGGATTTATGTTCTTGCCTGATACCATATCGAGATAGCAAGGACGCCAAGGAAGAGAGGGAAAACTTGCCATGCAACCTTGGACATCAGGATAATTATACTCAACAGCTGAATTAGTGCAAAGGCCAATCCTCCTAATCTATAAGGGATATCTGTATCCAAGGTGCTTTGATCAGTAGATGACTGCATCATAGAGAAGATGAAAAAGGGGGTTAAATTATTGACACAAAGCAAATATTGAATAGAGGAGAAGATAACAAACACATTGAGAAGATATTTACTCTGTTAAGAATTTGGCTTGAAGGTTTGACATCGAAAAAAGAAATAGGTGCTGCAAAAACTGATGTAACCATTCCGAGAAACATTCTTTGCGCAGTCTCAATAGCAATGGTTGCCATCAAAATGGCCCGACCTAATATAAATATGGAACTCCCGCTCGACATCAAAATGAAGATCCCTAACAACTGCTCTTTGCTGACCCTGCCTTCTTCTTCTGTTGCCCAAGAAATCCAGTAACTGCTACCTATTTGAAGGCCTTGAAAGAAAACTTGACATAGAAGGACGAGCGGAACTAGAGCTCCTTTATAAGCAGATGTGATGAAGGTTGAGTAGACACTCCACTTTACACGACCGCTTTGAGTTTCCTCTTCTTGTGTTCTCTCTGAGAGACTGCCATTTCCATGGGATATGGAAGTTTTTTCATCTAGAGCTTCTATTTGATTTGCCTGACTTGGTCTTTCATGATGAGGTTCATCTTCTTTGAATGGTTTAACTCCATTCAATGATTTTCTATGTGCTTCAATGTGCCTAGCAAGTTCACCATTTGAGTCTGATATTAATTCTTCGTACTTTCCTGATTGAACAATATGACCATTTTTCATCACCTGCAAACAGAAGCATTTGAATGTGATACAAGTCAGCGAAGGTTAGTGCTTTGTGATACTCCATGGGAAATGATAAAAAAAAAAAAATCAGTTACTTACAATGACAAGGTCTGCAGCTTCTATGAATTCCAAATGATGAGTAGCATATATGACAGTTTTACCAGACAAAAGTTGCAAAAGACATCTCTGCATTGACATTAAAGTTTCATATGAAAATCTTTCATCTAGAGCATAAATATCATTCTCCTATTTCATTAAAGAAAATAACATAAAAAAGAGAACAAGAAAAGAGAGAACAAGAAAAGCAGAAAGATTAAGCTTACCTTGAACAAATGTGCTCCAGTACATGCGTCCACGGCACTAAAGGGATCGTCGAGGAAGTAAACATCTGCATCACTATAAACCGCCCTTGCCAACTGAATCCTCTGTTTTTGTCCTCCACTTAAGTTCAGCCCCCTCTCTCCCAACAAAGTACAATCTCCATCCATCCACAACTTGATATCTTGATTCAATGCACAGGCTTCCAATACATCCTCATATAACTGTGTGTCGATTTCCTTCCCAAACAGCACATTCTCTCTAACGGTGCCGGATTGGATCCAAGCACTTTGGGGAACATAAGCTTTAGTTCCATGTACCTTCATTTGTGTTCCTGAAATCAGTGGGATCTCGCCCAGTATACTACAAAGTAGGCTCGATTTTCCTGAACCGACTGACCCACAAACTGCAACTTTGTAACCTTTTGATATTTGTATCTTCTCTGCAACTAATATCGTGGATTTCTTAACACTGAGATCACTGGCTTCCCATGAATAATCTCCCACCTCTATTTCAATCATGGCATCAGATGCAATGGAAGGAGGATAATAAATCTGCTTCCTTTGATCTTCTTCTCGAATGAACTCTTGAATGCGATCGAGGGAAACTTTTGTTTGAGCAATCATGGATATTAACTCCGGTAGGTTATAGATTGGTTCTTGTAGAATCCGAAAAGTAGCTATGGCCGATAAAACAGTGCCAGTTGTGAGAGGGGTTTTCATCATAATGCAGGCGCCAAAAGTAACTACTGAAACTAAAGTTGGTGAAACCCAAAAGAGAATTGCTATAACTGAGCATGTATAGAGGTATCTCTTCAACCAGCCTCTTTCAACCTCTCTAAGTTGCAAGACCTTCTTCAAAAATGCCTGTTCCCAAGAATGCAGTTTCAAGACTCTCATGTTCTTTAGAGTCTCGGACGTCAATTTGATCCGGGAGTCTTTCGCATCCATTATCTTTGAGTGTAGACTTTCTTGAACACTGGCCAAAGGTGTGTTGCTCACCATTATAAATATTGTGGCTAAAAGAGCAGTAAAGGAAGGAGCTGCTCCAAGATTCCTATAAAGAATGACAAGTGCTAGAACTATTTGAACAGGAAGCAACCAAATTTTGTGAATATACCAGGTGAAATCTCCAATTCTTTCAACATCCACATTTATTAGATTTATGATTTTACC
This sequence comes from Sechiopsis laciniata, assembly GCA_037833695.1. Taxonomy (NCBI): domain Eukaryota; kingdom Viridiplantae; phylum Streptophyta; class Magnoliopsida; order Cucurbitales; family Cucurbitaceae; genus Sechiopsis; species Sechiopsis laciniata. Next base: position 5,863,183 of record JBBMKA010000003.1, on the reverse strand, counting down.
ATTACTTGGACCAGCAGTATTAATAGATATAGATTTCTTGTAGATCATCACTGTAAGAGCTGCCCTGATCTGTATACCAACACGGTGGGTGCCGAAATACCATTGTCTTTGAGTAAGAGACTCCACTGTCTTCGCAAAGAAAAAGAAGAAAGCAAGAATCAACCCATCACGGTTGCTCGAGTCGTCGCCCTTTCCCAACAGATAATTCACAAAGTTGGTGATTAACAAAGGCCCCATAAAGGATGCTAATGTATTAACTCCTGATAAAAATTTTAAACAAAGAAATCAGACAAGAAACACATAGACAGTATATAGATAAGAATTCAAGTAATAGGAAAAGAAGATACCAGCAAAAAGTGCAGTTAAGACCAGATATTTCCATGTAGCTAAAACTATAGCTTTAGGCAAGGAAGAAGCTTCAACTTTCTCTTTATGAAACGATTCTTCCAACAACGAGGAAGCATATTCAGCTGTTTCGGATTGAGGTACACAAGGAACATGATCTAGTTTAAGTTTCTGAATCCTCCCCTTCTTGAAGAGAGGATTCAACCACTGAAATGTAATTCTACTCCACAATCCAGGACTAACGAAACCACCAACATTTTCAGATAAACAAACACTCTCTTCCTGAAGCAATGACTTCTCAATCTCAAGATCATTGAGTTTTTTGGAACAGTTAACAGTCAAAGCAGTACAACAGATAATCAAAGACAAAGTGAAAGAAGCAAAATCTACAATAGTGGCTTTATGAAGAAACAGAGGAAACTCCATAGATTTCAAGTGGGTTAAGATGTAAATAATAGAATAACCCAAACCATAGAAACAAGAGAAAACCCACCAAACAATTAGAATCAACGGCCATCGTTTTCCTTGATTATACATTCCAATTCTCCATGAAAAAGAAATTCCAGCAGCCAAACTCCACGTTAAACCAGAAATAGCCAATTCCCAACAAACAATTCTACGATTCCAATACTCATAAGCAGTAAAACCCAAATACAAAAACGGAAGAACAGCATTAGAAAATATTGTAAAACTAATCAGCCACTTAAACTCTCTAAAACCCCTGTTTCTCAATCGAGGAGTTTCACTCTCTGCCTTTCTTCTCCACAAATGAAGCAAACCCCACATCGAAAATGTAGAAATAAACACAGCATTAACGATTACAGAAGAAATATCCATGAAACCTGCGATTAAAGCTCGCTAAAGAAGCATCAGAACAGAGTGATTTGAGAAAACGAAATGTGGGTACGAATCTAAACGATAGAGGAAGAAAAATCCATGGAGATTTACAAGCAAAAGGAAAAGAAATTGAATCCCGTGACAATGGAAGCACGTGGGTTGTACGAAAATGGCGAAAGCTGAAACGAATTTGATGAAAACCTGATGGATTTATCGTAGGAGCCAGTGAGCATGTTCTTCATTTGAGGAATCGATATTTATAAATGGCGAAATTCTGTCACTTTTCGGACTAATCTTTGTCGTCCCCAACTCTTTCCTTTTCAGTATTTTATATCGCAAAATCAAATAATATTTTATAGTTCGTTCTCGATTGCGGAAAAAATTTAAGGGGCCATCATTTTAATCACCTTCTCATTATGACTTCCGTTTTTGTGGATTAATTATAGGTTTAAATTAGGGTATATTAAAATGGTATGATTTTTTTTTTTTTTTTTTTAAATTAATCATAAATAATTTCATGAAAATTAGGATATAATAGTTATGATTTTAATTTATTTTTTTTCAAGCAATGATTTTAAAAATTATAATTTAAGCATTTCATACCACTTTTAAAATAGTTGATATCTTTGCTCAAAAAAAAAAAAAAGTTGATATCCTGTTTTATGCATAAGTAAACCAAGCGTCAATGATATTATTTATTTATTCAATTTAAAATCAATTTCTGGTTCATGAACACACCGATGTCCCGAGTTACAACTATATCCTTGGCAAAATCAATTTTGTAAGGACTTATTATATGTATTAAAAATATTTTAATTTAATAATATTCTATATTTAAACAAAATTTTCACGCTCCAAATAAATAATTATTATCATACTTCAAAAAGGTTCTGCAAATAAAGAATGTGAAAATCATAGTAGGATGGATAACTAGGAAAAAGTTTCAATATTCCTTTTTTTTTTACGACCCAATATTCCTATTTTTAAGTCCAAATATTCTTAGAATCTTTATTAGTAAAGACCGAATTTATTTTATCATCTTTATGGTCACATATATTTTCTTTTTTTATCCATATTTTTTTACACCAAAAATTCTAACCATAAAGATAGATAAAGATGGCTTGAGTCCGTAAGGATCTAAATATTGCTCATATTCTTATATACCTATAAGCACATAATATATATATATATATAAAGATTATAATATTTATATATATACATGTCAATTATATTCCTTTTTTGTATGGGGCATTATTTTTTACATACTATTTTTATCCTTTGTATTAATATTGGCCAATTTTGTAGATAGAAAATTCTAGTATCTATTTTTTTTAGTAATTTTTTGTTAAATATTTTATACATAGAGTAAAATATTTTGATTAATCAGTTTTGTATGATTGTTTTCGATCCATTTCTCTTAATTATGTTCAATCTATTTAATTTAATTGAAATCATCAATCTCACTCGAATGAAATCATTCTTTGGTGAATAAAAATATTACAACTGAGTGAAATGTCTGTTCACAATTTTTATTATACTTGAATCCATTTTTATTGGGTTTTTTTAAAAAAATAAAATTTTGACATCTATTTTTTTTTCAAAAAAGAAATTATAAGACTATCGATTAGGAAAAATCAAATATTCTTATATTTGAAGGGATTGTATTCTTATGTACTATTGTACTGTTACGTATTAACACCTAATCACCGTAATTACTTTATTTTAACAATTTTCAATGGAGCATAAAAGTATTGGAATCTACTCAGATTATGTACTCCAGAGTTTGTTTAAATATTGGCTATTGTATTTTTAAATGTCTAATGTTAATCTATATATTTTCAATAAAATCAGTAAATTGATTTTTTGTGGTCAATTTGAAATTAATTTATTCCAGTTTATAACTTTAATGTAAAAAAATATTAAAAAAAAATATTTTTATATTTTATTTAGATAAAATTAATAAAATGTAACTTTTTTAAAAGAAAAAAAATAACAAGAACAATACCTAAATGATCAATTTTAAGTTTGGTTGAAATTACGTGCATTAATATTAAAAATTGAAAATTTGAAGGAACTCCAAAAAAATAAAATAATATAAAAAATAAATTGAAACTATTTATAAAAATAAAATAAAATAAGTCAAAACCACATGATACAAAATCTTCAATACAACATAGGTTGGTGGTGGGCTGGTTATTAAATTGATGGTAAACAATTTCAACTTCATAGTTACGAGTCTCATCCTGAAAGTTAGTATTTAACTTTTAAATTGTTTGAAAGCAATAATACCTCATTCTATTTAAAGCTTGTAGTTCTCCCCTCCCAGTTAAAAAAAAACGCCAATAAATCAATTATAATCCACACAAAACTAAACAAAACTAATAATAATTGAAAACTAACAAAAAGTGGCTACAAAAGTAAAAATAGAAGGCAGTAGAATTACTTCTTTTTTTTTTTTTTTTTTTTAATGATGTAGAATCACTATAAATTAGTTCATATTTGATAAGATTCAAATTTCAAAATTAAAGTTAAAAGTTAAAGTTAATGTATCGAACCGGTAAAAAGAACAAACAAAACTATTTAAAAAAGACACCCACACAAGTTTTTAAAAAAAAAGGAAAAAAAAAAGAGTAAGTTTGACCAGAATCCACGTTAATGTTACTGAATTTCGTGCTCCAGTGATGTGGTGCCACGTGGACATATATAATACATGCGTGGAAAAATAGTGGATAAATGATGTAACGCTAAGTCGTGTGGCTGAGGAGTAGGTCTGAGCCGCCAACCGTGCACCGGTGTGTGCCCAAAGACCTGCTGGCGGGTGCTGCCAGCGTGACCCTTAAGTTCCTTTACTATTTCTTTGAACGAGTAATTGCATAAGAAATTATTTTGACTGATTAGAATAGATGTTATTTTGAGTGATTAGAAATTGAGAGTTTTATAATAATTTATTTAGATGTGAATCTTGGTAAATGAATTGTATCCAATAGTTCATTTAAATGTAGATTTTTGTAAAATAGTTATAGATAATAACTCGTTTGAATTTTTTTAGATGCCTCACATGAATAACTCATTTTGATGTGAATTTTTGTTTTTACATCCCAAAAATATAACAAAATCCAAAAAAAGTTGCCCGTTCTTCATCTGCCCCTAATGTTACGTTAACCTAGTTATTAATTCTATACAATATCAGATTTCAAAAAAATTCTATACAATATCATATAAAAATATTAGATCAAAATGTTTAATTACATTAATTAATTGTACTAAAAAATATAAAAAAAAAACATTAATTAATTATCATGAATGAAATTGATTAAAAAAAAAAAAATTAAATGAGCAAAAGAGTTAATGTAAATTAAATCACATAATTAACTAAATTAATTCTTTGTCAATCCTCAACTTAATTCATATCATTTACATAAATTAATATTTTTTAGTACAAATTTGGGAGAGGGGGACAACAAACTGTAGCACTACTGTTAGAGTCAAATACTGATTTCCATAATCGAACTCGTGACTGTAGAATTGAAATGGTTATACACTAAACAAGATAACTAACGTGTCACCAACCCATTTGGTATTTGATATAAATTAATATAGTTGACATAAACATAATCATTATATTAAATCAAATTAAATTATACATTTTAACTACACTAATTCATAAATTTGAAATACATCATACAAATACCTTTTTTTTTTTTTGGAAAGACTAATACACACTCTTAAATTGTATTAATTCATTTCATATTAATAGCTTAAGTCTAGAGATGTCCATGGAGTAGGGTTAGAGAGAAAGGCACTTCTCCATCTCTGTCTCAGCCACCAAATGTATATCTCATTCCCGTCAAATTGACTTGTTTATCTATACCAACCAAAGTCCAATGAGGCCCACGAGCTAGAAGGGAAGCCCACGAGCCTAATGGGATGCGATCAAGGTCTGAAAAAGGAAGAGATTGAAGCTAGTGACCCGACCGAGGCCCCTAAATGGTTGGTGGTGTTCAACTCGATAAACCCTCGATCCACTAATAGTCATACGTGGATAGCTTCCACGCCCTTCACGGCGGGGGTGGGCGAGAATTGCGTTCTGACCTGTGATTCGCTAACACGGGAAGAGTTAAGAGGGGAAGCGGTTGCGAGAGGCCTCCCGATAAAAACCCAGACGAGGACATAACAAGTAGGCTTTCAGAACCCTAGGAAATAGTACTCTCATATATCTTTTTTATTTGAATGAGACTTAAGCATCAGAAGTTACGTGGCTCATACCACAACGATGTCCAGATTACTCTTTGTTTGGCAGGCGATTCGTTCCCCGTAAATTCACAAATTCACCATTAATCTCAAGTACTAAAATTCTACATCAACACTAAGTAAGCAAATATTGTTTTAAAAAAAAATTACCAAAGTGAGTTTGGCATGAATTTGGACATATAGTAAGAGTGATTCAAGAATAATATAAGAAAACAAAAGACATTAATTAGAATTGGGTTCTATATTTTATAAATTAGAATATTTAATTTATGGATATGAATCTCATCCTTATTTCATTAGATTATTAGGAACAAAGATATAAAAAAAAAAAAAAAAAAAAAAAGTGCATGTTTTAAAAATAAATAGATTTGAGAGGTGTGAACAAAAATAAAATAATCCTTCAAGTTTAATCTGATGAGGAGGCAAGTTTTGGTTGGGTGCACAATTGCCAGCCTATTTAAACTTATAATAATGGACGAGTTGTTGTTGTTGTTGTTTTGATATTTGTTTTTTTTTATTATAAATTTTTTATTCTAAGTTGTTGGGTTCTTTAAAGTTTAAATAATGAAAATGAGGCAAAATTTTTAAATCAATTTTAACTACACGTGCATTAATTCGAATAAATACAACATCCTTGATGAACGAGTTGTCTTTGAATATTTTAAGGAAAAAAGCCAATAAAGTTGCTCAAAATAATTTGCATTTGAATATTCTAAAGGAAATTTAATATAGATGGGAGACATGTCCATGGTTAGATAGCGACCGGAATGACTTCTCAATCTTTATTCTTTACCATGCACTCCATTTCAATTCTAATTAGTTTTAGGAAAAATACATTTTAAGGTACGTTTTAATAATTATTTAATTTTTTGTTATTAATTTTTAAAATTTAAGACTATAACTACTATATATATATTTTTAAAAGATTATAACTACTACTCCAATATATGATATTCATTCTTTTGATATATTCATTTTATTTATGCTTTTAAAAGGCAAATCAAAATTTAAAAGTTAAAAATAAAATGGTTTTCAAATACTTATTTTTTTAATTTAGTTAGGATTCACATACCTTTTTAAGATTAAAAAAATATGAAGACATACATAGAGAATTTGAATAAATGTAAACTTAAATTTAAAAAATTAAAAACAAAAAATTAAGACTCAATAAACATTTTGTTTTTAATTTTTAAAATTTAAGTCTAAAACAACCACTGTCATTTTTTTTTTTTTTTTTTTTTTGCTTAGATTTAGATATCCATATTTTACTTGTATTTGTAAAAATTAAATTAAAATTTGGAAAAAAAAAAAAAAAAAGTAGTTCACAAAGTTGTTTTGCTTTTCAAGAATAAAGATGTTTGATTTTGCAAGCATTAAATTGTCTGCTATAAAATAAAATAAAATAAATTTTTTAAAGAAATGTTTTAATTAAATATTTAATAAATTTATCATGAATCTTTATTTAAATGGTTAGTTTTTCACAACTTTTTTTCAAACCTAAACAATAAATCTTTTATATTAAGTTATTCAATAATTTATAATAAACCTGTTTAAAGTTGTTGAGATAGGATTTTTTTTTTTAAGGTTAAAATATATCAAATAATATTAAAAAACTATGAACCTTTAATTTAAATTTAGAATTTGTAATCAAAAGTCATAAAAACATAAATAATCTATGCATTTTTTAAAAATAACTGTAAAAATAAATTGTATAAAACAATTTGGGTGCACTTCGGACTCCACCCCTACCATAATGTCATTCATGCCACACATCTTATCTAAGAAAGAAAGATATATGGCTACACATAAATGACATTTGCACCCAAATTCTTCTCTAAATGGTATGAATAGTGGATAATGAGAAAAATGAATGTATTCTCTATCTTCATATAGGTTAGGTTGAATTTTTTTCTCCACTCTTTTTCATTCTCAACCTAAAATGGGATTTCCATTTCATTAAGATTTTTGTTTTCTTATTATTTTTATTTATTAAAGTGGCGGAAGATTTAAACCTATAACTTATTCATTACTAGGCGCATTGACATATTTGTTGGCATAGCTCGATCGAGTGAAATATGAATGTTCATGATTGTATTTAAAAATAAATTAGTAAATATTCTACTAAAATCTTGTATATGAATGTTTATATTTGTATTTAAAATAAATGCTTGAAGAAGTTATTACAATTTAGCAAATGGTAGTTGTATATGTCTATGTGATTTTTGTACAAATATATGAATTTGGATGGGAAGATTCGAATATCTAATCTAATTAATCAAGAAAGTATATATATATTTTTTGAAATAATGACAGATTTGAACTCGTAACTTCTTAATTATTTTGTCATACATCATATTACTTGAATTATTCTCTTGTTGGCAAGTGAATGTCACTTGATGTCAATTGAATCCTATTCTTGTTGACATATATGTATGCTCTATTAATAATTTAAAGTTTAAAAATTCAAATGAAAGATAATATATATAGTTGTTATAGTTATAGGCAAAAATCTCTCTAGGTCGTATCTTTGACATGAAAATTTAGATTATGTCTTAATATGACTTAAATTTTTCTCTTCAATATATACATTGATTTATCATGTGAATCTATCTCAACCAACATGGACTGTTGTTTTGGCCATATTAATCTGTAGATTATTCTTCCATATGAAAAGTTGTTTAAAGAAAATGAATATAAACTTTCAATGGCTTAGCCACAATCAACTTCAATTAGTTATAGATAATATTCAAACTATTTTAAATTTTATTTAATGCAAATGAGTATCAAACTTGAAATGAACTGTTCAAGTAGTTAAATAAACAAAATATTTTTTAAAATTTATTAAATGAACTTGAGTAATGTTTGTCCATTAATAAATAAGATAAAGAAAAATTGAGTTCACATTGAGGTATGACTTAAATTTTGATGTCATAGCTTAGTTTGGATTATATTTTATTAATTTTTTTTTAATTTTAAATAAAATAGAATATAATTTAAATTGATGGCATAAGATTTTCTCTATATTTAATTATCATCCAATTCAATTATTTGAATTATTACGTACAAAAAGACAACCATATTGAGGTTGGATAAAGTTTGTTCGAATATTAATAGAAATCTCAATAAAATACACAGAGAAACTAGCAATTTGAGATTCGAAGAGAATATGAGAATAAATTTTCCACATTTGATACATTGACCCAATTTAATATTGGTAAACTTAATATTTTTTTAAATGTGATAGTGATCAATAGGAATATTTTCCCTTTTCCTAGTTATACATTTTTAAAGAATATAATATCACTTCAAGAATAAAACTTCCCTAATCTCCCATCATACCAAGTTAAATTGACAATCCAAAAATTTTCTAATTATTTTATGGAAAAGCTTAGAATGAACAATAATATTCTCACTTTTCGAAAGAGACATAGTTATAAAAATTGGAAATAATTGTGTGAGTCGACTAGTATTAGGAATTGAAATGTAATCTAAGAATTATTGTACAAAAAAAATAAAAAGTAATCTAAGAAACGAAGTTCAAATGAGTGCACAATGTCGACACTGCTTATGTATAATCATGGCTTAACTTTTTTTTTTTTGGTTTAGATAATGAAAATGACAATTTCAAAAATGACATGGATATCATTTTCTTAGATTTCAACTTTCCACTATCTTAAAAAACAATAGAGAATCTTTATTTCTTCTTTTTTCTTTTAGAAATTATACGGGAGGGATGAGTTATATTCGTAAAATAAATATAAATAGAGATAAATTTTAAAGTATTTATATTAATCAATAATAGATTTTAATACTATATTATAAATATTCATTAATATAATGTTATGTATTATTAATATTAATATTACAATAGTGTATGTGACACTACTCAATAATTTTTTAAATTTTAATATAGATTGGGAGACATGTCCATGGGGTGAGATAGCGACGGAACGTGAATGACCTCTTTTTTTTTTTTTTTTTTTGAATGTACCAACTGGGAATTAAATTAGAGATCAAAGAGTAAATTGAAATTCAATTCACACCTCATAGCCATCAAGCTTCAATGTCATTTGGTAATGACTTCTCGATCTTTACCCTGCACTCCATTTCAATCATAAATTTCACCCAAAAAAAATCATTTAATTTTAGAAAAAAATACTTTTTAAGGTAAGATTTGATTATCATTTAATGTTTTACTATCAATTTTTTTTTAATGTTATTTTTTATTTGAATAATATTTTTTTAAAAACAATAATTTTGGAGGAATAGAGGTTCAAACTTATAATCTCATGGTTACTAGGTTGTACAAGATGCTGGTAGAATTCTGCTCTATTGGCGTTTTACTATCAATTTTTAAAATTTAAGACTATAACTACTACTTTAATATATGATTTTCATTCATTTGATATCTTCATTTTTATTGATGCTTTTAAAAGCTAAAATCAAAATTTGAAAGTTAAAAATAAAATAATTTTCAAATACTTATTTTAGTTTTTTGAATTTGGTTATAATTCACATATTTCTTTAAGGGTAGATGAAATCATACGTAGAAAATTATATGATATTTGATTCTTGTGTTTCAAAATCAAACACTTTTACTCATAATATTTCAACAATGTGTCGTTTTAGTCTTTAAAATAACAAAGTCGTTACATGTTGTAATATTGATTGAGATGATAACTAGATTTAATTTTAAAATTCAATATATTGATGACGTGATTATTTTAATTTCGATGTGAAAGATAAATCAAATGTAAAAGTAAACTCAAAAGACACATAAAAAAAAATAAAAATATTTAATTTTAAAACATAGAATTCAAATAAAAGCTAAACAAGAAACATTTAGACTAAAAACATTTTTTAAACATTTTTTTTTTCTTTTTAATTTTCGAGAGTAAAGGTGCTTGATTTTGCAAGCATTAAATTGTCTGCTAGAAATTATTTTATGTTTAATCTATTTTATAAAAGTAATCAAATAATTTTTTTTTTTTAAATAGTTTTTAATTAATATTTAATAATCTTATCATGAATCTTTATTTAAACAGTTAATTTCTCACAAGTTTTTATCAAACCTAAACAATAAATATTTCATATCAAATGATTCGATAATTTATAATACACATGTTTAAGGTTGTTGAAATGTGTTTATTTTAAATTTGTTATAAAAAAAAGTTTATTTTAAGAAAAAAATCGTCAAAATATATCAAATAATTCATACATGTTCTTATAGGTCATTAAAAAACTAAATGAACCTTTAATTTAAAATTTACAATTTATAATAAAAACTCAAAAGTCATTCAAACATAAATAATCTATGCAATTTTTAGAAACAATAACTATAAAAATAAATGGTAAGAATAATGAATGCATTATTTGTCTTCGTATAGGTTACTCAGAATTTTTTTTCTCCACTCTCTTTTATTCTCCACCTAAAAAGAGATTTTCATTTCATTAAGATTTGTTTTTTTTGTTTTTTATTCAACAATATTTGAAAAGGAAGATTTAAGTCTGTAATTTATTTTTATTACGAGAACTTTACTTTTATTGGCACATTTGTTGGCATAGCTCCATCCAGCGAAATATGAATGTCTATGTTTGTATTTAAAAATAAATTAATAGATATTCTACTAAAATCGTACATATGAAATGTTTATATTTGTATTTAAAATAAATACTTGAAAAGGTTATTACAAGGTAGCAAATTATAGTCGTATATGTCTGTGATTTTTGTACAAATATATGAATTTAGGTGGGAAGATTCCAACATCTAATCTATTGATTAAGAAAGTTTTTTTTTTTTTTTTTGTTTAATTAAGATATATTTAAATTCATAACTTTTTTATTATTATGTCGGACGACATATTACTTGAATTATTTTTTTGTTGGCAAGATGATATCACTTAATATCAATAAAGAAAAGTATAAGTCATATGTAGAGCATATGAAAATTTAGATTATATCTTAACATGGCCTAAATTTTTACACATTGACTTATCATGTGAGTCTATCTCAACCAACATGGACTATTGTTTTTGGCTATATTAATCCGTAGATTATTCTTCCATATGAAAAGTTGTTTAAAGAAAATGAATATAAACTTTCATTGTCTTAGCCACAACCAACTTCAATTAGTTATAGATAATATTCAAACTATTTTAGAATTTATTTAATGCAAATGAGTATCAACTTTAATCTCTTATTTTTGCCTCTTTATTAGACCGTCTTTGTTGGCTATTAAAAAAAAAAAAAAAAAAAAAATCAAATTTGATATGAGCTGTTCAAGTAGTTAAACAAACAAAATATTTTTTAAAATTAATTAAATGAACTTGAGTAAGTTTGTCCATTAATAAACATGATATCGATAAAAAAACTGAGTTCATATTGAAATGTGACTTAAATTTTCATGTTCATAACTTAATTTAGATTATATTTTTTAAATAAAATAGAATATAATTTAAATTGGATTATATAAGAGGACATGAAAGTTTCAATCATGACATGACATAAGAGTTTCTCTATATTTAATTACTATCCAATTTGATTATTTGAACTACTACATAAAAAAAAAAAAAAAAAAACACAACTATATTAAGGTTGGATAAAGTTTGTTCAAGTATTAATAGAAATTTCAATAAAATACATAGAGAAATTAGCAACTTTAGATCAGATGAGAATATGAGAATAAATTTTCCACATATTGATAATTTATCTAATTTAATATTGGTAAAATTATTATTTTCTTTAATTTGAAAGTGATCCACAAGAATATTTTCCCTTTTTCTAGACGTTAAACATTTTTTAAGAATATAATATCACTTCAAGAATAAAACATCTCTGATCTCCCATCATACCAAGTTAAATTGACAATCCAAATTTTTTTCAATTATTTTATAAAAAAACTTAGAATTAACAATAATGTTTTCATTTGTCCAAAGGGACATAGTTATAAAACTTGAAAATAATTTTGTGAGTCAACCAATATTAGAGTTCAATATAATTTAAGAAAATGAAGTTCAAATGAGCGCATAATGTCGATACTACATATGTATAATTATGTGACGTATATTAATAGAAAAAAGATGAAAAAGACCACATATAAAGATGAAAGATGAGGCATTCAACCTCGCCGCATCTTTGGCATTTCAATATTTACTTTGGAAAGTCTCAATCTTTTCCATTTTATTTTCATAATTATTAATACACTTTTATATTTATTATAAGTATTCATTAATACAGCTTATTAATATCTCTATCATAAGAGTCTATGTCACAATACTCATAAGTATCATTGATTATATTTTTTTAAAAAATTTAAAATTAATCATATTTATAATTATTTTCTAAATTTGACTAAAATTATAAGTTTCTTTTTTCTTTTTTCTTTTTATTTTTGTAAGGAGTAATTTGGAAATTCCCCTTAAGTGGACCAACTTATCTCAATGCCAAGGCACCTTCCTAGTCTCACACTCACCAGCCACCTTATTCCACGTCATACTGTTTTTTAATTATTATTTTTATAATGCTTTTGTTTTCTATGCTTTATTTTTTCAAAAGCATTTTATAAAGCTTCAGTCCATATTTTATTTTATAAAGTTGGTCAAAATTTTGGAACTTTGTAGTTATTTTAAAATTCTTTATTATTTTATTCAACCATATTTGAGTTTAAATGATTTAAGCTCGTAACCTAATAACTTTAGAGTTATTTTCAAAATTGCAAAATTCACTTAAAATTTGGAACCAACGGCATCACGATCATCCTTTGTTTACAGTTTTTTTACAACTAGGTATTTAAATATAAAAATCTTTGCTAAGCTGTAGTGATTGTCACAATTTCTTCAAGTGTAAAATTATTACTATTTACCCAATTTGATTATCGCTAACCAGAATAATAGGTAAGTAAATATATAAATATAATTAAAAAGTTATAAATATATATATATTAAAAAGAAAATCATTTCTAAATATGAAGAATTAAGTCATTGTCATAACCACAAAATTTTAAGTTTAGAGATTCAATTAGATACAAAAGTAAATATCTTAAAAAATTATTATAATCTTTTCAAAGTTGATGAATTAAATAGTGGATAATCGATATTTTAATATTAGGTGGAATGTATATCTTCAATTAGAGAAAATGCAGGTTTGTTTTGAAAGTTGATTTGAAAGTTGAAATTGGAAATTTTAGGAAAGGATCCAATGAAGAAAACGTGGCAGACATTGGACAGGATAATATTTTGTGTAACTAAGAAATTATTTTTTTGTTTGGTCATCCTCCATTATGTTTTTTTTAGTACAATTTGGAGGAAGAAACTACAAATCCTAATGGATTACAGTTCTCAAATAAATGTGTTGAGATATGCCTTTGAAGGGTTTAATATCTTAAGATTAGTTAGTTGAAGAATTTCGCTGCCCGATCAAGAAGCAAAATCTATATTGGTGTGTTTATTTTGTATATGGACATTTATATGTATTTGAGCCTTTTATCTGTAAAAGAGTTTAATGATAGTATATATATAAACTCTAGCCGCTCTATGATATTTATTAAGTATTTCGCCTCTCCTTAATAACATCGTGCCTCATCTCTGTTCGTGGACTAGCGTTCTGCGTTTTTTTTTTTTTTTTGGATTACTTGTTGATTGCAATTTTTCATAGCAAAATAAGAGTTAAATATCGATTTTTAAGATCAAACCCGTAACTATGGCGTTGAACTTAATTTATATCAAATAATGAAATCAACACACTATCAACTTTTTTTTGACGTCATCGTCCAATATGTGGTTAGAGGTCAGTGCTACCATGTGAAGTTATTCTCGATTGTAGTTTTACCTCAATTAAGATGTTAGATTGTAAGCTGAATTTTTATTAATGGAGATGGTTGTTTGTTCAAAAAACAAAATAAACATTTCTTTTAAGATTTTAGAGTTAAAGTAAAACAAAATGAAAATTTGTTGGAATGTAAGCGATAAAATATTTAAAAACTAGGCAATTTTGGAAAAAAAACAGAATGACATTTAAAAATCGATATTTTAATATTAGGTGCAATGTACATCTTGAATTAAAGAAAATGCCTGTTTGGTTTTAAAAGTTGAAATTGGGAATTTTGGAAAGGATCCAATTGAAGAACACGTGGCAGACATTGGAACAAGATAATAATAATAATTAGACCCCGTTTTGGCCCACCGGGTTTATCCAGTATGGTTTATACTTTCCGCCAAACCCGGCGTTTGGGCCGTGAATATAGCTAAAATCCGGCAATAATAATATCGCCTCCCGTGGTATTTTTTATACCGCCGACATCCTTTATATCCACTATTTTCTTATGTTTTTCACTTCCTTTATTTTCTTCAGTTTTTATTTAGTTTTTTTTTCCAGTGTTTCTTCTGTTTTTATTATTATCAATATTTTATTTTATTTTTGTTCAGTTTTAAGTTTCATTTTTCCCTTCAGATTTTATCTTCTTATTTTTGGAGTTAATTTTTTTTCTTTCTTGTGATTATGTAAAAATTCAGAATTGATATAGTAAACAGAGGTTCTAATTTTTTTTATTCAACAAAATTTAAGAAAATGGAGATTTCGACATATAACCTCAAATTTACTAAATTATATAATATACCATTTGATTTCTACTAGTAATGAATGTTTTTGTCTGTATATATAGCTTAGTTGGAGATTGATGGATTCAAACTCATAAACTTTTAGTTATGTCTATATTAATATCGTTGAGTAGTTCTTGTTGGCCATGAATGATCTAATTTACTAAGCTACCAATCCTATTTGTATTAGTTATTTCAAAAATTAAATATATTTATCAATACATTATAAACAAAGTGATATAAAGTTAATTATAAATTTTATCAAAAACAAATTGTATTTTGAGGAAAAAAATTGGTACTTATCCAAGTTTCTGACTAGTTTTTCTTTTTAAAATATGGGGCAATTAGGTATTTGTCTATCTTCAACAACGATTTATCTTCTTCTCCATATCATCCGATGGTGTTTGGTATAATTTTGTACAAGTTGCAGGATTTTTTAAATTTTTTTGAATTATTCTTCACGCGGCCACTGAAATTTGGTTTCGCCATTAGAGGGCACCATTGAAATCGAGACAAAAACTTGGTGAGAGAGACGACAAGACGACAAGTTGTTGAGAGGAGAAGGAGGCCTGAATCTTCTCTTCTTTTTGTTGAAATTTTGTTGCATATAATCTAGCTGTTTTGATTTTTTCTTTTTCTTTTCCATGCAACAATTTAAAATTGTATTAATTGAGACTTTTTTCTTTTTTTTTGAGATCTCAGGTATATTTGTTTTAAAAACAATCAAATATATTAAATTCATGCTTTATCCAATTAAGCTCTCATCCTATTTCTACAGTATTTTTCAAAATTTATATATTCTAGGAATAAATTTCAAAAACACAAATAAAATTATTATAACTTTTATCTCATTTGTCCAATTCTAATTTAACATTGGTACTTATTTTCAAAAAAATAAAAAATAACATCATAAGTTTCTTACTAATTATTTATATTTTAACAAAAAATACTATCTTAATCCCTATGAATTTTAGAAACATATTTATATTCGTCCTTTCTTGTATTGAATCAATTTTTTAAATAAAATAGTGTCACACATTTACTCAATTTTGAGAGAGATTTTGATTAAAACTAGACATTTCAAAATTGATGAATCAAATACCAAACCCACCAAAAAAAATAGAAGGAAA
>JBBMKA010000003.1:5817926-5846927 GCA_037833695.1 Sechiopsis laciniata | reverse complement strand
CAATTAACTTTCATTCTTAAAATTTATAAATAGGTACACATTTTAATCTTTCTTGTACTGACATTATTGAGTCAATTTTCCGAAAATTATATTATTTAGTAAATTTTGATTATAATTAACTTAATCTTTATCATAAAGATCAATTTACAAGTTTTGTTAAGTCAACAAAATTCATCATATACTTGCCCAACTTATATTATACATGCACTCCAAACACCAATTTTCAATATGTCCTCCATTATATCTGCACCCCAAACACTAATTTTCAGTACACCCACAGTTATACTTGCAATCCAAACACTGATTTTCAGTATATCTTCTGTCATACTTTCACCCCAAACAATGATTTTCTATATTTTATCCCACCCCTGCCAAACTTTTACCATATCGTACCACTCTGCAAAATATTTATCCTGCAGCCAAACACCCCCTTAACGGAGTCTCTTTCTCCAACAAGCACGTGACCTTGACAAAGAATATCTTTTTTTTCCTGTCTTTAAAAAAAAAAAAAAAAAATCAATATCCCTCCTTTTTCTAACGGAGCAAGAACGAAAGTTCCACCGTCCGCCGCCGCCGCCGCTAAAATTTCCACCGCAAGTTAGGAAGAGAAAAACCAAAAAGGAAGCACCGTTGACGGAGGTTGAAGACATTTGAGCATATCAGTCAAATTCCTCGTTTACCCATCAAAGTAAAAGAGTTTGGTAGATTTATTTGACTTAATTTAACTGGTTATTATAAACGAGTTTTTACTTTTTTTTTTTTAATATTCAAACGAGTAAAACAATTTATTTTTAATCATTTAAAATAATTACTCATTTCTTAACCACTCAAAATGATTATTTAAGTATAATTATTCATTTCTAACTCTTTAAAATAACTACTCATTTATAATTCTTCAAAGTAATTACTCATTTTTAATCACATCTAAATGAATTTTTGTCTTTAACCTCTTCAAAAAAACCATCATCCAAACAAACTATTAAACGTCTTATTTCTATAAATATCACATTCAAACGAGTTATTACTAAAACTCAAATTTCTAATCACTCAGAACAATTTCTCACTTATAATCACTCAAAATAATCTATTTTACAAATTCATATCCAAATACCTTGTTTATGTCGTGAATTTGATTATAAATTATATATTTTGTTCTTATAATTTTAATAAAAAAAAAAAATTTAGTTTTTATGATTTTAAAATTTATATTTTTATGGTTTTATAAAATTTAAAATATAGATTTCGTCATTTATAACAAATTAATTAAGTGAAGTTAAAAAAATATATTTATGTGTATTCTTCAAAAAAAAAAAAATATATCTATGTATTTATGTGTAATTTTTTTTTTTTTTTTGAGATCAATTTATGCATAATTTTTATACTTAATTCATATTGTCTTATTGTTGCACAAATAGTTAATTTTCACATATTTAATTTATTCATCTAGTTTTTAAAATTCTATCAAATCATTTTGAGATTAAATTCTTGTTTCAAAATTACAAAAACTATATTTCTAAGAAATAAATTTTAGTTTTTAAGATAGAATGACTATTTTCTTTTTTTAGTTTTTTTTTTTTGAATCATATGCACCAAAATTGAGAACTAAAAAGTTTTAAGTGGATATTTTTTATTCAGTTAAACCTCACAAATTATACAATATAAACTATTTTACCTCTTAAATTCCAATCAATTTTCATTTTGTTTTTCTTTAACTTTAAATTCTAAAAGAAATGTGTTAGTATGGATATGTAATTACTTGAAAATTTTATGACATTTCACTAAATTTAAATAATATTAAAATCAAATTAAAACTCTTAAAATTATATAGACTAAATTGAAATCAAACACAAACTATAGAACAAAATCTATGATTTAACTTAAATGGAAATATCTCAACTCTTTCTATTTTTTATTTATTAATTTTTATCAAATCAAACTTGCTTAGTTGTATATTTTGGCTAGTACTTTAATTGCATTATGTATCACTAAGTAAACAGTCGGTTATATGTTTGATTTCTTGTTGAATTAAAAAAATAATTTATATTTATATTTTGACTTCCTTTTTTTTTTAATCATTAAGAAAGCATGGAAAAACAAAATTTGGAGTTTGCTCCAAAATACCATGGGCCAGTTTGGCAACTTCCTGTTCTCTTTTTTTTTTTTTTAAATTTTAATTTTTTAAATGGTAGCTTCCTGTTAAGATCATAATTAAAAAAGAAAATATGGTTTTGGTTGAGCAAATTTGACTGTGACGTGGACAATTAGAATTAAGTCCTATCCTCATACAAGCTTTTTGGCAACCTTCGTGGGAAAAAGATATTAAAGTATTTCATTACCCTGTGCTTATTAAAAAAAAAAAAACAAATTAAGGAAAAAAATTCAAATTTAAATTTGGAGTTTAGTGTTAAGATATGTCTTGAACCCTAAAGCTAATTATTATAATAGGATTTGAGCTATTCTATATCTAAATGAATTAAGATTTGAGTTTCTATTTATTTGTGCCTATTTGTAATAGGATTTAAAAGAGTGCTCTATATAAACGTACTCTCTTTAAACCCCTAGTTTCAGTTGATTAAATCAAACATTTGTATTCTTATCTTTCCAAAATAATAAAACCATCTTTTTTTTGCCCGTGGATGTAGCTAACACAACGTTAGTAAACTACATAATTTTGGTGTTCTTCTTTATGTTTAGAGCAGACATCTTCGATTCTATTGTTGAAAAACAGATGTAGAAGTAAGTATCCTAGGCTCTAATATCAGATTGTTATGAAAACAATAATCAATCGAAAATAATAAAAAACGTAAAAGAAGAACACCAAAATTACGTGGTTTATGAATGTTGTGTTAACTACATCCACAAACAAAAGAGAAAATGGTTTTATTACTTTAGAAAGATAAGAATACAAATGTTTGATCTACTAAAATTAGGGGGTTTAAGATCGTTTTTGTAGAGCACTATCTTAAATCCTATTACAAATAGACCAAAATACATAGAAGTCAAAATCCTAATTCATTTAAGGTATAAAATAGCTCAAATTTGATTATAATTAAGTTTAGGATTCAAGGCATATCTCAACATTTAATTTTAATTATTTTAAGTCAAAACATCATGAACTTTTAATCTAAAAAAAAAAAAAAAATCAAGAACTTTTAATTGGTCTTATTAGCTCCAATAATATACATCGAATAGAAATGGGCTAATCACTCTATTGCCCTAAGCCCAAATGCCTCATAAACATTCTACAATGCCTTTTCAAGGGATTTTTTTTACCAGACTAAGTCATATAGCAAAACTAATTGTAAAATTGATAAAATGTTGAAAAATTAGTAAATATATTTATTATGGCCAACAACAACAATAATTCAACTACACGACATCAGTCTATGCTATAACCGAAAAATTATGAGTTCCAATTCCTCTATCTTAAATTAGAAAATTGAAATAATTGGAAAACAGACATTGTTTATCATATCAAACAAATTCAAACTTGAAAATTTTAGGTTCTCACTTCTCTAATAAATCAACCATTTTTGTAGAAGTGCAAGAGACAACTAAGAAAGATTTCAAAAAAAAAATAAAATAAAATAAAAAAGGAGACAACTATGAAACAATGGCACTCACATAATGAGTTCAATTTACTCTATGTATGAAATTCACTAGAGCAATATCACAAGGCAGTCATGACAACGTCACCCATCGTCAAACCCTAAATTGAGATTTGTAACCCTAATTTTCATGAATTGGGAACTTTAAATAAAAATATATTTGAAAAATAAATACACATAAAATAAATACTTTGTATTTGTTGCAAAGGCTAAATGTTAAGTTCAAACCGATGAGTGATGATGTT
This sequence comes from Sechiopsis laciniata, assembly GCA_037833695.1. Lineage (NCBI taxonomy): Eukaryota > Viridiplantae > Streptophyta > Magnoliopsida > Cucurbitales > Cucurbitaceae > Sechiopsis > Sechiopsis laciniata. Next base: position 5,843,074 of record JBBMKA010000003.1, on the reverse strand, counting down.
CATGTATAAAATGATATTGTTATTATATAGTAAAGAGATAAGAGTTCAAAATATACAATATCAACTACTCTAACATCATCAACATCAATGAAAGTAGTAAACTTTAATGAAAATCCGAATCCAAATCCAAGTCCAACTCACTTTGATCTACAGCAGATTTCAAGAATTACAAGTCAATTTTGGGAAGCCACAATCGATTTCAAATCCGAAAACGCCAATCTTGAAATCCGCTCCTCCTCTAGAACATCTTCGTTTGCAAATCAGAAATCATCTTCAGATTCATCCTCCAAATCGAAGTTACCAGTCAATTTTTTGATAATATTGTTGCGTTTTCTCATTTCCCGCATTTTACTTGTCGAAATTTTTTATGGGCAAAGTTTAAATCGGGCAATTATGTGTTTTGAAAATGAAGATTGTAAAATTTTCCACTTGGTTGGTTGATGTGGTTTCTATTTTGTTTTCAAAATAGTTAAGGCAGCAAAATGAAATTTAATTACAGTCGATCGGAGGCAATAGCTCAAGGTTGAGGAATGATTCCAAAACTAGAGAATTGATAGAAAAAGAAAAGGGGTAGAATAGGAATATAAAAAAAACGAAATAAAATTCTACTATGTACAAGATATTTTGAAAAAAAAACTATAATTAAAATGGATTTGCCAAAAACTCCTACCTGCAGCTAATAACCACCAAGTTATTCACATGGCCAATTCTCCAAAATTTATAAAACTAAGTGATCGATAGGTACACAAATACCGGAAAAAAAAAAATATATATATACATAAAGTAATCTATCTATTTGAGAAAAAGAAAAATGGAAATATATTTCAGAGGGCAATTTGGGAATATAGGGAGCCTCTCGTACCGTTAAGATATTAACAAAAGATAACGGCCCAAAATTTAAAAAAATGTTACCGTTGAATTTTAAATGTATCCAAACAGAGAATTAGCCGTTGCCTTTCCACTCAATGTTCTTCACCCAAAGACGAACGTTTCATCTTTTTGTATACCTTTTAATCGCCTCCTACAATTCCAACTTCTTAAATTTTTCTCAAATCCACTCATCTTTCTCGTCATTGATTTCATTACTCGATTCATAAACTCCGATTCTGCTTTCGAAAACCCTAGACTCATTCCTCGTCTTCGAGTTCAAGAAATTTGGAAACGATTCGTATTGTTTCTTCCAGGTTGAAGAAGATTTGATATGGCTTCAAAAACAGCAACCAAAGACATCATCACTCTTCGCGGTTCCGCAGCGATTGTCAGCGAGTTCTTCGGTATATTACACTTTCTTAAACCATTTTGATCTCAAATTTCTGTTTGATTCTGTTGATTATTGAAGAATAACCTTGGCTGATTCTTTTTTGTTTTTCGTTTTCTTGAAATTGCTCATTTAGGGTATGCTGCAAATAGGTATGAATGTATTTGATTTGTTTTCATTTTTGGATTATGTGAATTTACATTGTTTTTTTTCTTACAAGTGATGTTGATTGTAACTGTGTAGCATTCTGTATAATCGTGGGCTTTATCCGGAAGAGAGCTTTGCAAGGGTTAAGAAATATGGACTTCCAATGTTGCTTACTCAAGATGAAGGTGTTAAGACCTTCATTTCTAATCTAACTGCTCAGCTTTCTGGTAAATTCCCTTTCTCTAAATGAAAGATTTGCACTGTCCAACAGTTAATAATATTTATCTGCTGTGTCCCGAATGGGCGGCCTAGTTGGTAGAGGTTTGGTTCCTTAAGAGGTCCCATATTTAAAAGTGTAAAAAAAAGTAGACCGACAACTCGAACAATGTGGAATACCCAACCCATATCATAAAGGTTGGGTTGGGTTATAATTTTCTCTTCGTTAAGTAGGGTAATAATTTTATAATTTTTGTAGGTTTGAGTCTGTTCTCTGGTTGACAAATTTTTGGATGGTTGGGTTTTTCGATAGTTCAACCCAACCTAAACTAAGAAAGTATTATATATATATTAATAACATAGTTAAGAAATATGCACTAAAAAATAGGTGAAATATAAGTTTGATTAAACTATCATTTTTCTTTTGTGTGCTTATTTTATGGGCTATGAGTTGAGACTTAAATAGCAAAGGAAGATTAATATAATTTGGGAATACAACCCAACCCGAAAATTTATGGGTTAAGTTGGGTTGCTCCAAAACTTGAAAATTTGTGTCGGTAAAAAAATTTCCCCTATAACCTAACAATTCAGACCATGTGCATTATTATCCATATTTGAAACTCACAAGTGAACTAAATTGTAAAATTCCTTATATCTCTAGTGCCTGGCCCTTGGGTCTTCCGTTATAACGGGGCAAAGCTTTGATTGCCGTTAATAAAAATAAAATGTATTTATCTGCTCTACAGTTGTGTTGAGAAGTTTTTTTAATTATGAAATTGGTTTCAGAATGGCTCGAAGCTGGGAAGTTACAGAGGATTGTGCTAGTCATAATGAGCAAAGCCAACAATGAGGTTCTTGAGAGGTGGAACTTTAGAATTGAAACTGATGGAGAGGTTGTGGAGCAAGGGTAATAAAATAAACTCAACCAAAACCATCTCTTTCCCTTTCATGATTTCTAGATATTTTGTGCTGATTTTGGATGATACTGTTGCAGTGTGTCAAGGGAAAAAAGTGATAAAGAAATCATGAGAGAGATTCAAGCAATTATGAGGCAAATTGCTTCCAGCATCACTTACTTGCCCTGCCTAGATGAGCCCTGTAAGTGTTGACCAAATTTACCATGATGCTTCATTTTTTTACTTTGGTGATTGGTGGTAACATTATCTGGTTGATATTGTTTAGCCTGGTTCTAAATATTTTCATGGAGTGTTTCCATCATGGAATCATTATATGCAGAACTCTGAAATTTTTTCTTCAAGTATAATTTTCTTGACCAGCCTAGATTAACCCTAGCATAGCTTGAATAGTTTAGGCCATGATAATGTATCCTTTGTTATTTTGGGGATTGGTGTAATATGACCTTATGTCATTTTTCATGATGAAATCTTTCGTAAGCTGTACTCCCATTTTCCTACGACTATTTATCATCCTGGTTCCGACCTAAACCTACTCGGTGGTGAGGGGTCTTACATTTTCTTATGACTGTTTACCTTAGCTTTTAAATCTCGAAGTTTGATCTCAATGTCAACCCTTTGAGATTGAAAAAATTTAGGTAAACATTCATAGGAAATTGTGGGACTCCCTCACCACAGGCTTTAGGTTGGAATTGGGGTGGTAAAAAAGTAGTCATAGGAAAATGGGCATACGCCTCCTCAAAGTTACTTTGTGGCCGGTATATAACCAACCTAAACATAACTTTAAATAGTTAGATCTTCTTTTACAACAGCACGATCATCATGGTGAACTTAATAATGATGGTCGTGTTTGTTTTAAACGAAGATATCCCAATCATTAGTTTAGGCACATGTGTCTCTTCTTATAGCGTTTGGGTACTAAACTCTAAAAGAGAAAATAATCAGTTTGTTTTTGTTGTGACAGGTGTATTTGATGTGCTAGCATATACTGATAAGGATCTTGCAGTTCCATTTACTTGGATGGAGAGTGACCCAAAACTGATTGCTAATCCACAAATGGTGAAGCTGCATTCTTTTGATACAAAGGTGAGAGAGGGAAGAATAATATCATCAAACTTATTTTTTCATATCATTTTGAATCAATCAACTGCAACTGTAAATTTACATTTAAAATGGTGTTTAATGCTTGCAGATTCACAAAGTGGACACTCTTGTTTCTTACAAGAATAATGATGATGATGAGTAAAAACAAAAACCCCTTCTTGAATTTGCTGATCCGATCGCTTTCAAGTTGGCATTGTGAATCTTTTATTCACGTTTTGTATTTGTAATGTAGGAACATAAATTTCATGAGCCTTCGTGTTGTTTGTTTATTTGCTGTTTTGTAGTTGGGGGATGAAAGAAAATGATAATAAGACATTTTTTCTTCTCTATAAAAGAAAGTGTGTTTCTATTACTTTTTTATTCGAGTGCCAAACTCGCTGACGGGCACACATTTGACTGACGGGGATAGTAACTTTTTATGGAAAACACTAGACACTTTTTTTATCATAGTTTTTTTTCCACAAGTTTAAAATTTTTCCATGTAATTTTTTGTAAAATAGAAAATACAAGAAAGGGAAGAACTCCAAAATTGAAGAAAAAACAACAAACAGATACAACTTTTTACTATGTGAAAAATTTCTAGTCTCAAAATTCTCTACCTGACCACCACACTGTGCAATATGAAGATTGGTACAATTAATACAGAATTCTCTCCTAGAAGACCTCAATAACAATTTTTTTTAATCACACACTTTTTCTTGCTCCACAAGAGAATAATACAAAAGAAAAAAAAAAAAAAAAAAATACACCATGCATTTGATCTTTGTGTAATGTTTGATGAACCACTTTCTAATATTTTCTCAAAACTCATCGATACAAAAATTTACAAGAAATTAATTTTGTTTTAAATAAGTGGCTATCATGAATTGAATTTATCAACTCAACAAAACAAAGTATGGTTGTCTCATAAAAACAAGGGTGGACCAAACAATTTGGTTGGCCAAAAAGAACCAAAATCTTCGGTGAAACCAATGAAACATTTCTTAAAATAACAACCCATCCACATTTAGAAACTCCCTAACCTTGAAATCTCCAAACTCTATTAATGATGAAAGCCAAGAGAATTTGTTGAGATAGTTGAGAACAAAAGGGCAATGGGTTTAGATGATAATGGTCTTTCATGGGCAGATCAATGGGATAATAATCCTGACCCTCCACCTTCTTCGTCCGAAAACGACAAGAACAAGAACAAGAACAACAACAAAAATGGATCATCCGACAAGAGCAAATTTAAGAAAACAATCATGAGTTTCAAGTGGATCAAAGAACTGGGAAAGAAATCTGACAAATCTTGAAAAACAGACCAACAAATCCAGTTTAATCCATTTTTCTGTTTTTACTATGTACTTTTCTTCTCCCCATTGTTATGCTCTGATTCACATAGTTGTTATATTACATTACGGAATTATGCTTCTGTTTTTATTTTCTTTTTCACTTTCTTTATCACAAACAAATGTAGGCTTAGGGGAGAATGACAAAAATTCAACTTTTTGAAATTAAGGTAAACTCTTCAGTTATATATCCAATGTTTTAAGAGACTCACTCACGCTTAAGCCTCGATTCAAGACGAGTCTAGCGTCTTGCCTTACGTCTTGAGTACCTCAGTTAAAAAGGTGTGCTATATCTTATGATTATTTGTAAAAAAAAGAAAAAAAAAGTAGTACTAACCTTAAACGCATAATAACCTAGTAAAATTGTTAACATTTTTACTCTAATGATGATATGTCTTATTTATCAATGTTTTCCTATATAGTACCTGAAAAAAAACACTTTTTTTTTTTTTTTTTTTTTTTTTGGTCTTGCACTTAAAACCCAAGAGTAGGCTATTGCATAACCCTTGAGCTTTTAAAAACATTGACCAAACCGATCTAGTAGTAACATTCATGGTTATAAAAACAATTAGCGTTTGGAACAAAAATTGACAACTGTTGTAGGTGGGATACTCGTTCGTAAATAAACATTGTCTAGTTAGAAATGGAGATAATGATTAAGGATATTATTTGTGTTTGAGTGTAAATAATAATTACGGATTATGAATAATTATCTATATTTGAGGTGCAAGTAATACAAAAATAAATTATTGAACTATATGATAATAGTTATTAGACACTGGTTAAAAGAAATTGAGATGAATAATAATTATTGTTCATTCCTAAGTAATGATTGTTGGTGACTTAAACAAAGAGATGTTATTTATTTGTATTCTATACTATTTGTTGGTAGAAGCCCAACGATCCCTTAAAAAATTAGTTAAAAAATAGTTTAGGTAGATAACCAACATGAATCAACTCTCAAAACCTTTATTTAACTAAGTCTCACAATTTTGCAAAAAGAATCAAATGAAAAGCTTTTTCGAATATGGATCCAAGATATTCGCACCACGACCTTACCATAAACGGAGTAACATGACTCTAAGAAAAATACTTAAAATTTTCACCACCACCAATTTAGGCAATATTTGAATGATTTTTAAGAGTAATCTAACGTCCATCTCAATCATTTAAATGACATAAGAAATGTAGTGTGAGGTCTCACAATTATTCTGTACTTCCAAGTTTATTAGATATTGTCCAAAAGACAATGAAGCTCGGTTTCTCCAACAAGAAATTTTTTTAACTTTTAGTATTTTGTTTATTGGCCATATTTTATTGACTTTGGCTTGGGTAATGAATGTTTTGGCAAATAACCATAATTAATTTAAAACAGAAAGATGAACGTAAACTGTTCATTGACAACGACAAAAAAAATTTATACCACATTCCTCTTTTAAATTTCAGTACAAGTACATCAAAATTTCTTTAAGTTAATTGTTTCAGAAATTAAAAATCTAACCGTATTTTCAAGTCAAAGCAAAGCCTAGTCGAAGAATATAATCGAGTTCGAATCACTATCATCACATGAACTAAAAAAAAGTAAAACAAACATGTAAGAAATTGTACAAAGCACTACTATATATTACTGAAAAACCAGACAGGAAAGATAAATTCAGAAAGAGATACGAGAATTGAACTTAGAATCAATGTTTCATTTAATTTCATTATTGAAACTTCCCAACATAACTTCAGACTTCAGAGTTCCCCACATATTAACAGCAAAAATACATCTTAAAGTTCTAACAGTAACAAGTGGGGGATAGAATCAAGCACATAGATACATGGTGAGAGCTTAACAAGAAGAAGAATTGCATAGCACAAATTTGAAATACAAGAGTAATACTAACATACTGAAGAAACACCATAATCGCCCGAACCAGGACGAAATGAATAAAGACGACCGACCGACCATGTCCAGACTCCCTCAGCGGTTAAACATTCTGAGCTGCAAAATAGTCTGCACCATCCAAGTTTCCAAGCTAAAGAGAACAATGGGCCAACAAGAGGATTAAGTTCCTAAAAGCATCAACTAATGATTAATGATTATAATATGCAAGTTATTGTCCAGAACTGTAGCATCCATTCAAACCAATACAAATACTTCGGAGGTTTTTATTTTTTTATTTTTTTTCCTTTGGCATGTCATTCTAAAGTCTAAAAATCCAACATTGGATTAACAATGCCAGTCATCAATCCTCAGATCATTGGATGTCTGGATTTCTCTGCAAGAAAACCAATCTGGAAACTTGAACTTTTAGGAACGTATATAACATTTAACCACGAAGCTGCAACTCTCTTTCAGTAAGGATGGAAGAACCCAGCTCGCTCTCCTCCCCCTTATTCACATTTGGATATCTGGTTCCCACAATCGATGCAACGCAAGTCCAGAGAAAATGTCTCCTCATGTACTGTCTCGTCGATGCAACGTCCACACCAGTTGCATCGAGCTACACAAAGCGTGCATCCCCTGCATCTCTGTGCGTGCGTTCCGGGGCTGTTGTCGCCTTCTTTTATTCCCTTGCATCCAACCACCGGGCAGTCATAGACGATCCTCATGTTTGTGCATTTTGGGCATCTTTCTATGTCGATGGCACGCCCATTATCGCATGACGGAAAATTAATTCCACCCCGATAGAATCGAGGCTCGTGGGTATTTAACTGAATCGAGTTGTCAGTATCTAATAACAGCTCCTCCAACTCTTTAAAATTTGCTTCTGATACTCCATACATTCCAGCTATACTCAAGTGTTTTAATCCCGGTTTACCTTTTGGCTTGAAGGCCTTCAAATTATCAACAATGCCTCCAATGGTGAGTCTCGTGCATCCAGGAACACATAACTGCAAATAAGACGTAAAATTAGAAGCTGACGAGTATCTCAAATTGATATTTTTCTTGAATAAAAAAAAGAAAGAAAGCTTCTTTTACAGTAACTGCGCAAAACTGTATTCCTTACCTTTGTGACCTTGCGATTATTAAGAAGAACCTTGTTGAGACCATCATCACTTATCATTACGCAGTTCACAAGGCTCAAACTTTCCAAACCACCTTGAGCCTTGCTAGTCAATTTCAAGAGAATGTCATCTGTAATTTTCACATCCGGCTTTCCATATATGTTAATGTTTCGCCAAAAGAAAGGGTCCCCTTCTACAGTTGATTGCAGAGACTTGCAAACTGATTCAACGACAAGAAGTTCCTGCGTGCCTAGATAACCAAGCACAAAATTTAAAGCCGCATGAGGAGGTTCCCCTGCATCAGAAGAGACGCAATTGCCCTCTTGAAGAACTACAGGTTGCACCGCAGAAGTTTCAGGCTCAGTGCCAAGAGTCTGAATTGTATCCACAGCATATGGTGATTCAAGATCAGTATGGCAAGTTACCCCACAACCTTTCCTCCCATCCAACCATGAACCGAAACACCCTCCAGAAATTTTAGGTTCAATACCTAGAGTCTGAATTGTATCCACGACAAATGGTGATTCGAGATCAGTATGGCAGGATACCCCACCTTCCCTTCTCCCATCAGACCATGTACCGAATCCCCCTCCAGAAATTTCAGGTTCAATACCAAGAGTTTGAATTGTATCCACTACATATGGTAATTCAGAATCAGTATGGCAGGATAAACCACCTGCACTTCTCCCATCAGACCATACACCGAATCCCCTACCAGAAATTTCAGGTTCAAAACCAAGAGTCTGAATTGTATCCACAACATAGGACGAATGAGGATCTGTGTGGCAGGATAAACCATCTGCATTCCTCCCATCAGACCACACACCGAATCCCGCTCCAGAAATCTCAGGTTTGATACCAAGAGTCTGCATTGTATCCACAGCAAATGATAATTGAGGATCGGTGTGGCAGGATAAACCACCTGCGTTTCTCCCATCAGACCACGCACCAAATCCCCCTCCAAAAATTTCAGGTTTGATACCAAGAGTCTGCAATGTATCCACAACATATGATGATTGAGGATCAGTATGGCAAGACAAACCACCTTGTCTCCCATCAGACCATGAACCGAATCCCCCCAGCTCACCACAATTATCAAAACCTCCTTCATTTCCAAAGGGAAACGACTGGAACCTAAAAGCATTGTTCCAAATATAGTTCAACCCAGCAAAAAGCTCATAATTCTCATTAACTGGGACCCTCTCATCTCTTCCATAACCACCACCACCACCATAGTCTACACTCAGATCGTCAAGCCAGCCCGTGATTGCCGTAAAAGTAGAACTCATATCCATACCAAACGGATCCAAAGGTAAGAGATCCCGAACATCACCTGGGACACAATCTCGCGACCCACGCCCTTCACATGAGTCCTCTAAAAAATCAAGGCAATCCACAAGCTCCCGGTTAATCAGCCGCGACATACCGTAAACATCAGAATTCCTCTCGGAAACACCATCCACCACAAAACCACTCGAAATGCTCATCGGTGAAACAAAATTGTCGTCCGAAAGATGAGCAGCAAAGATCGGTCGATGTGAAAAATTCAAGGCCATTACAAGTACACCCTAACCCAAGACTTTTCAATTATCTTCAGGCTAAAAGGGAAAAAAGAAAGAAAGAAAAAAAAAAAAAACTAACTAATCGAATAAATCCCGCAAAAAAATAAGAGGGAAAGAACTCTCAATTTCGGATAGCAAACAAAAACACAGCACACCAAAATTTCACAGAGTTTCTCGATAGGAAAGAAAACCCAGATCAAATAACAGGCGATCAAACAAAGGATAATCAATATTTTTTAATTTTTTTTTTACAGATCAACAAAACAGAACATAAAGACGCAGAAACAAAAACGAATGAACAACAATGAGAAAATAATCGAAACCAAAATGAAAAAGGAAAAACGAAAAAACGATACGAAATTACGAGAAAGAAAGAGGAAACCCTAAGTTAGATTAAAATAGATAGAAACAAAATCTGACAAAATCGAAAATCCCCACAAACGTAGCTTACTGGATTGAAATACGGCAAAGAAACCAGAGATTTGTGGAAGCTCCTTTACAGAAAAAGGAGAATTTCAACCAGAGAGAAAAATTGCAGAGATTCGAGAAATGAAGAAGAAGATGAGAAAAAGGAATTAAAAATAAAAATAAAATGGTGAGAAGGACACGTGTCGGTTGCGAAGGAGATAGTGGCGGGAGACGGAGCCCTAATTCGCGCCTTCCTTTTATATCCGCCTATTTTTCTAATTTTAGTAACTTCTTAATTTTTTCCACCGTTGGATCTTCATCTGACGGCTGTTTTTGGTTTGGAGGGATTGTGGGCCATCCCTTTCTTTTTTTTAATTTAGGTTCGGTTTCGAATTCCAACTGCCATCTAATCACGCGCTTGTCCCTTGTTGCCTACCTAAATTCGGTAATAATAATAACAATAATAATAATAATAATAAATTAATGCTTTTCTAAAATAAAAGCATTAATTTAAAGTCTCAAATAAACTTCTAAAATAGTATTTTAATGGGAAATTTCTCCACATAGCTTTTTTTTTTAGTCATCCATAATTATAATTTAAAAAAAAAAAATTACAATACTACACAACTATATGTCGGTTTTTTATTTTTTCAATTTTGCCCATAATTGAAGTTTGTCACATGAATTGATTGTTGTATGGGTATTTTGGTTGTTTTATTATGATTGTTCTAATTTTTTGTTATATATGCAATTTAATAAAAAAAAATTAATATTGATAGTATTTTTTTGTATTATATAAGTAAAATCTCCTATTTTATTTTAATTATAAATTTTTTTTTTTTATAAAAAGCAAATTATTTTAGTTCATTGGACTACTGAAATATTTATTTTAATTTATTTTATACATTTTTCAAATTTTAAAAAAATATTTTTACACTGATTTTTTATATCATTTTCTAATTGATTAAATATAATTTTATTTTTTAGCCAAGAATTTATCTTCTTTTTAATTTAAAAATAATTTAGGATGGATGATTGTAACATTACTTGGTCATCCAAGATATTTTAAAACTCTATTTTTTAGCTTATTTTTACAAAATTTGATTTTAGATTAATAGAAGCACTAAAATATTTAAATAGAAAATTATTTAATAATACAGTTGATTTCAGTTTCAAGAATACAAAAATAAACTTTCAAATTTAAGACTTTTTGGTCATATATATTAATATTATGACGGAGCTTTCACTTTTGGCAAAAATAAACTTTTAGTTTACTCAATAAATCATTAAGTATTATTTTCATTCATTTTTCTAATTTATAATTTTAAGATTTTATTTTATTTTTAAAATAAGAATCTTAAATCAAATATAGTTTAATAATTGGACTATCAATTATGGATTTTCTAAGAAAAGGTCCATTTTTAGGCTTCCATTTTGACAAAGCATGCATGAAAACAGGTTAGTTATGTAAAGTACAATGAAATTTTGAACACAATCCAGTAGGTAAACTCAAACAAACTAATTTTGGCTGGGTAAGAAAATTTGTTAATTTATTAATAAATATAGACAGGACATTTTTTCAAAAATAAATAAATAAATATAGACAGGACTTAGAAAAGATTCTGTGGAGATAACTTGGAGGATAAGATAAACACAGGTCCAATTGAATTTGCTCAATTGTTTCCAATAAGTAGGTAAAGGGTCCCATTTGTCTAGAACATAAACATCAAACCAATTTCTCATTCTCTTTATTTCTAATCAATATAAACTAAAATGGTCTTTCATGCCTTATTTTATTTTTATTGAAAATATTGTTTTGATGATTTAGTCAAGAGCCAGATTTAGCAACCTAGACTCACCTAATACATGCAACTGCTTTAAGAGCCATAAAAAAATTAAAAAAATCTCATTTAAACAAAAAGATATTTAAAAAAAGGGGAAATTTGTGGTTTTTGAAGTGCACATCACCAACAGCATGTGTAGGGTGCAGGCTAGACTCCACACAAATCTTTCTTTTTAGTCAAGAGCAAGTTTTCTTTGAATAATAACAAAAAGAAAAATCAAATTGGTTTCTATTTAGTCGGTAAAATTAAACAAGTTTATCACACCAAGTCTTTCTTTACAAAAGAAAAATAATAATAAAAAACATTAAATTTTAAATTTGATAAGTTATTGAATTATTTAAAAAACCTATTAAATATATAATTGAATATTTTGAAATTTATTAGTCATAAAATAACTATATTTTTAATAGATAAAATTAATTAAAAGAAATGTTATATATTCGAATTTTTTAACCTCAAACATTCTTGTTGATTAAAAAAATATACTTCTAAAATTTAAAAATCAACAGACGCAAAGTTGGGAATTAAATTTGTAAATCTCAAACAAAGGAATTAAATTTGTAATTTAAACCAATAGTAAAATACCAATCAACTTTCAAATTGGAAGCTTCCTTAAGTTGAAAAAACTTGTTGAGGGCAACTTGGGTGTCAAGTCAAACCTTTTATTTCTTGTATTGCAAGTAGAAGCATCTACTCCACATGCAAGCTTGGAAGTTTCCTTCTTTCAAGTAATTCAAAATCTTGTCTCACAATCCAAGCAAAATCCTGAGAATAATATTTTACAAAAAATAAAAAAAGCCTACAGAATTGAACTGTTGATTAAAATGTTGAATGCACTGCATTGTGCAAGCTGTTTGATCTGAATTCAAATAAAAACTGATACCCATATTGAGCAACAATCATTCAGAATGGTCCCTGAGACTCACTAACACATTACATAAGTTGTTTAAATATTAGATTCTCTCAAATGAAAAAAATATCCCAAAATTTGAACAAAGGTTTCTTAAGTTCATCTCCTAGATTTCTTTTTCGAAGACTTCGACGAAGGCTTGGATTGTTCAGAGCCTGCATTTTGGTTCGTCCCTTTTGAACTTGCCCCTTGGTTAGATTTCGAATTTGCATTGTTGGAACTGCCTCCAGCAACACCAGGTTCATGTTTTTCTCTAACCACTGCACCTTGGGAGCCTCTCACTTGGGCAGCTCTCTTATCTTTTCGCTTCGGTCTATAGCTTGATCTCTCTCTCCTGGGAAGCCACCTTTCTGGATCCGGGGGCGGACCTGGATTTTCAGGATCAAATCCTTTAGGATATCTTGGCTTTCGCTTTCTCTTTTTCTTTGATTTGGCCTTGTTTTTGTCCGCCATGTATGTATCAGATGCTCCGAGATCACCAGCATTCTCAACATGTTTTGCTCCGGAAGTCCTCTCGAGATTCTCCACATCAACCTCCTTCAACCCCGGTAATGGCTTCAACTGCTTCTCATAAGTTTCCGCCTTCTTAATATCCACACGAGCAACCGTCTTGACCAATCCCGCCAATGCTTCTATACTTCCATGGGTTTTAACTAACTCTTCATATAATTTGGCGGCGTCTTCTTCGCGCCCATGCTTCAGCTTGAAGGAAGCTGCTTCCTGCAAGACAACATCAAACTTGTTGTCTTCAGTCATGGCATTCGACCACCATTTGACTGCAGAGTCAAGCACAGCGATAGCTCCATCGACATCTCCAGCACGTTCTTTGAGAGAGACGAGTGTAGCAATGGTGGCAGGCATGTGCTGAATATCTTGAATCTTAGAAAGAGACTCGAATGCAATATGAGGATGGCCTGCAGCAGCAGCAACCTGCGCCCGTGCTAGCAGAACCAACTTAGACTTATCTGGAAACCTTTCAGAAAACTGGCCTAAAATTTCTTCAGCTTTCCCAGCTTTATTCTCTCTGACTAATACAGCCGCTTGAAGCAGTACAGGTGTCACGCTGTTCGGAAACATATCTGCCAGAGTTGCAACCATTTCTCGAGCCTGGATCATATAATAGAGACCTTTCAAGAGATGCAAGCCACAAAATCTCTACACAAATCAATATGCTACTACATGGAGATTTCTTTTCCTACCAATTGATTTTTCATAATTTATATTATTGCACAGAATTACGAAAAGGTAAAAATATTCAAAAGATAATGCAGGATATAAAATGACCTGATCCATCTTATTTGCATGGAGAAGGAGAAGGAGACGATTTGCATATATTGACTCCCTTTGTTTCCCAAAAATCTTTAGTTCAAGTCCATGAGCAAGCCGAAAGTTCGGTGCATCTTTCTCTTTTAGCTTATCGAGTTTTCTAAGGCCATCCGAAATATCTTTTGGACCTCTCAATGCTATAAGATTGTTCACTGCCACTGCAAGCGAAGATTCGTCTGCCAAATCTCGACGTATGATGTCTGTGTAAGCTTCAAAGGCTTCTGACGTGTGACCAAGAAGCTGATTAATAGATAAACTGGGATTACATGGTTGAATTCTTCCGGTGCTTAGAGAAAAGTAAAAATATTGTTTTATCAATGAGGTTACCTGCTGCAAGTATGCTAGTTGGACAGCAATTGGGGCTAGCTCAATCTCAATATCTTCATCAGGCAAATTCTCTTCCATGAGCGTTTCTTGACCAATTCTGATAAAAGCATTAAGCATGAGTTTCGAGGACAACTAGCCCTAAGGCTAAATGGGAGAACTTCAAGCAAAAAAGAGATACACACCAACCGCTTAAAAATGTTTTTTGTGACAAGTACGATGTTGTTTTACACATTTGTAAATTGATACTCAAATGCTTGGTAACTTGTCTGTTACGATACCATTGAGCACAGAATTCTAGAAACTTGCTATTTTTATGAACTTATATATGTAAAAACATATTACCTTCGAGCTGACAATAACAATTGTTCTGCATCTGAATACTTGTTCACATCAACTAAAGAACATGCAGTATTGTATGCAAGCTCAAAGCTACTCGTAGCTTTCACCCTTATAGCCTCCATGGCTCCTTGAACTTCAGAAGCCCGCCCAGCTGCAGCTAAAGCTGCAACATAATTTATTTCTAAAGAATCAATCTTTGACTTTGCAAGCTTCTGGTAAGTGTCCACACAAGCATCCATTTTTCCTAAACGATACAGAATCTGGGATTCCAATAGCATTGTCATTGAGTTTCTTTCTTGGTCTTTCAAGGAACCCAAGGCTTCGTCCAACTTATTCTGTCTGTATAGGCAGTATGCCTATTTTTTTAAAATATATATAGAAGAAAATGTGAACAGCACAAAATGAGTTAGTTGGTTGTGATTGGGGAGCACAATTAAACTGCTGCATGAATCTGAGAAGGAAGATAAAAAGAATCAACCAAATGTCATTTGATCTTAAAGAATTTGAAAGTGGAAACTCCTTCCATTTGGAAAATACGAAAAGAAACCAGATGAAGGACATAAGTAGGAACTGAAACAGAGAAAGAACAAAAGATATTAGTTTCATAACTCCATTTCTACTAGTGAGTTTGTTTGAGGTTTACATCAAACCAACAACTGCAAATTGCAATATATCAAACTTAGGCTGAATCCTTATTCTTTGCTTCAATTCAAGAGTTGCATGCAAATCAATCCAGATTGTTAAGCCTATCTAAAGTAAACAATTAGCTTTGGTTGAATGAACGTGCGCAAGTTAATTTAACTAGCTAATCTTATTAAAGTTGATTTAACTAGTTAATTCTTTCTGAAGGCTCGGCACTTCTACCAATCATGAATGCCATTAAGATTTATAAACAGACAAGTTCCACAAAATAAAAAACAGAACAACATGATAGCAAAACTTGTGTATACTTCTTTCAGGTTAATTGATTAATACACCGTTCATAATGCATTCATTTTATTAGTGCCCTTAATTATCACAATTCTTTTCGACTGAAGCCATCTTAGGCATCAAATCATTTTACGAAGTTACCAAAAACTGTGGCTCCAAAAATATTATCTTTGAAGGGCCTTGACAAGTCTGAAACCTCCTAGGATCAAAGCCTAAAATAAAACAAATGGCAAAAATATTTGCTTGTAGAAAAACATTTAGATCGGTGATGACCACCTCTCTCTTCATTCCTCTATTAACTACGACAATCAAAGCTAGACATGAGACGGACGAACGGGTCGATCACCACCTAAATGATTATTATCTCTTGGAATAGAATATTCGTGGAATGAGCTCTCCACGGAAACAAGTTCTTATTAAGGACCTTATTAAATGGCATAATACCACCTCGACTTATTATTTTTGATAACCATGACTGAGTGTCCAAGGAAACTTACGCGTAACCTCAACTATTCTAACGGGACAAACCACCTCACCTTACAACATTTGGTTGTCAAGGAAACTTGTGGGAAATAAATTCTTAGGTAGGTGGTCACCTCGTAATACCACCTTGTGATTCTCCAGAAAACAAAGATTGCCTCTCTCAATAGGTGTTGCATTTAATCTATGTGGAGTTCTAAACACATCAATTGGTGTTCTTTGCACTCTATTGGTTCATCAGAAGGTAATACCATTATTTGGAATGACCTACCGTTTCAGGTGTTGCCGTGTTGGAAGTCATAGAAGGTGAGTATTCTCTATCTTTACACATCTTACTGGCAGGCTGTAATTTTTGGATCACAAGCATATGGTCTCTCCAACTTGTCGAATAGATCCCTCTTTTGGAAAGAGCTTACTGACTCATCCTACCAATGTGATCAATATTGGATTTTGGGTGGTGATTGCAATGTCACTAGATGGATTAACAAGACTAAGAGATCATCTCTCTCGACATTGCACCTACTCGTAACATGAAGTTGTTCAATAGGTTCATTGAAAGTGCCAACTTTCGAGATTTTCCTCTCCAAAATGAAAGGTTCACTTGGTCTTTAGAACTCAAGGATACATTTGTACAATCTATAGGGCAGATCATGTTCAAGTAAGGTTGTACAAGGTTCACTTGATCTATTAACAATGAAATGCATCCCTAATTTCTATACGACTTAACTGAGGAAGAAATCTTGTTTTCTGTTAATGATTGGGTACCAAAAAATCCTCCAGTTTGGATAGATAGCTTCACTACCAAATTCATTAAAAAAATCTTGAAACACTCAAGGATGATATTAAGGGGGGTGTTCAATGATTTTCTTAGAACGATGTTATCAATACTAATGTCAATAACACCTACATTTCCTTATACCCAAAAATATTGATGACAGATATCCGGGTGACTATAGGCAAAGTAGCCTTACCACTGGTCTTTAAAATATTCTTGGAAAGGTCCTCTCTGACAGACTGAAGAAAGTGCTTACATACAAGATTATCAACTAGATTTTGTGGCAAACAAATAGATTATTGTTGTCTCACTTATTGCCAATGAGTTTATTGATGAGAGATTTCATAGAAAAGAACCATTTGTTATGATCAAGCTGAATATTAAAAAGGCTTTGATAAAGTTGATTGGAACTTTCTAATTTCTAGATCTCATCCTAGAAGCAAAAGGTTTTGGGCTCCAATGGTGTATATGAATAAAAGGCTGTATCTCATCTCCCAACATTTCAACATCATTATTGCTTAACCTAGAGGGGAAATATTGGCATCTAGAGGTCGATGCCAAGGCAATCCCTCTCGCCTTTCCTCTTTACCCTTATTATGATTTTTTGAGTAGAACGCTCATGCTAGATTCAGGGGATTGGTAATTTGATAAAGGGGTTTTCAATGGGGAAAAACCCTTGCGCCATTTCGATCTCATACTTAGAATATGCCAACGACACCATCTTGCTTTTTTTCCACATAAACTGCCCATATTAATAATTTGTTCAATATAATCAAAGACTTTGAAGATGCCTCAGGGTTGAACATCAATAGAAGATGCCTAAGGGTTGAATATCAATAGAATCCTTATCACAAGCCCTTTTGCTTCCTTATTGCCATCAAATCTGAGTTGTAGCTTGGGAAGTTCGCCTTCAACTTATTAGGGGCTCCCTCGTCGCAGTAAACCTAAAACTACAGTTTTTTGGGTTCCCATCATTGAGATAGAAGGTACAAAAAAGACTTTATTCTTGGAGGCATGCTCACATTTCAAGGGCCGCTTGGCTCTTATACACTCTACACTAGTCAAATCCTACCATTAATCATCAATCTCTCTCCGCCATTCCCTCCAATGTTTCATCAACCATTATTTTCCCCTTTCAGTATAAATGAACAGAAATTGTAAAATTCCACATACCTTGAAGAAGCTGAAATCAGCATCAACGATATGCGAAGATTGAATAGCAGAAAGGGCATCATCAATTCTATCACCCTTAATGAAAGCCACGACTCTGCATCGGAGGGCGTCTTCATCACGAGGAGCGATTGCGAGAACTAAGATAAGATCCAACAAACATAAGCGATTGCGAGAACGAAAAAAAAAGAAGAAGGAATTCGAGAAATGGAACAGAACAAAATGTTAGAACGAAGAAGAAAACTGACTTTGATCCGCGACTTTAACGGCTTGAGAGAATTCAGATCGCTGGATGTGGCGGTTCAAAGAAGTGAATTGATCTTCGATGGGTGGAGGCGGCTGCGACGACGGAGATGGCTTCGTCGTCTTGTCTTTGGGTTTCGGAGCCATTTTCTTTTCTCTGATTTTCTTGCTTTCCAAACAGCAAATGAATAGCTCAGATTTTTGCTGCCGATCGTAGCTTCACAATGGGCCTCTGGACCAGTTGATCAGGGTCTCTAGGCCCATCCTTGGAAGCCCAAATACTAGCTTGGGCCGGTCGGTTAATACCCGACCAGATTTAATTACAAATATAAGTAAATTTTAAAGTTTTTTTTATTTGAAAATCGAGAATTGGAGCTTCCCTCCCTTATACTCGGGACACTACTGGCATGTTCATAGTCTGCGACAGCAGAATACGTCGAAGGGTATTTTTAATTTAAGTGCTCTCCAACGTCCTCGAATTGGGAATCTCTTAAAAAATATACCTCGAAGTTTGTAGCCTTAACTACTGTGCTGTCCCTTGAATACTGCAAGTTTTAAAATATTTACATTCATAATCATTAATTCATTTCAATGTTTTATTATAAATACGCATTAATACAAGTATTAATTATTAATACATTTTAGTACTTATAAATATTCATTAATATAGTATTATAAAAAAAAAGTGATAATACTCATTACGACTAATAAATACATTTGTTAATTTTTTAAGTGACTGTGTTTGTAATTACTTTTTAGATTTGACTAGTATTGTAAGTTTTTTTTTTTTTTTTTTTTTTAACAAATTAGTTTGGGCCTCCGTTCATGTACCCGATGGATTGGGTTATAATAACTCAACTCATATTTAATCCAAACTAGACATTCCCTAAATAAGTTGATTAAAGTTAGACATTTACTTATATTTCCCTTACTTAAACTAGTCAACTGTTTATTTAAGTTTGTGTGCTAGTTCGTCTAAACTTTTTGTTTTTTTGTTTAACATTTTTATGAATATTAACTACGAATTTTCTTTATGGTTTATTACGAAGAACTATTTTATTAATACGTTCAATAATTTACATTAAATGGTATATGCATGATGTTTTTTTAAAAAAATCTTTGATTGTTTGAAATAATGATAAATATTAGATTAGAACCACCAACAATCATCCAAAGGATTTTTCTCTCTATAAATATATATATATATATATATATCTTTCATTCTTGTGAATTTGTAGAAATGATATTATTAGAGAATTACACCATTACAGATTATGTATGATCTGAATAGTTCACAAACTAGACTTGGCCACTATTTCAACATCTCTTACTGATCTAATTTGTACATTTCCAGATTCTTTTCTCCCATCAGTTGAAGTTATGTACAAGTGGTAGCCAACACATTGGATCATACATCTTTCTTCTTGATGGATCACAACATGTAATCTGGAATAACAACATTAATGTCTGGCTGAAACAGTGGCAAGTTTTCAACATAAAGGTAGAAATGTAATATATTTTCCATGGCAAGAGTTTCCGAGTCGACGACATCGGTGTCGCTCGTAAGAACCCACAGTTCCCTTGTGCTCAATCCATTTAGACAATTACGACAAAAAGGACATGATCGTGATCTCGAACTCCTGACAACAAAGTTACCATTGATGATAAGAAAAATGTACAACATAAGCTTTAAGTAGAGAAGAAAATTTGATGCTAAAAGTGACCATTGAGTTGAGATTACCAGTCTTGGAAACAGCTTAGGCACATTGAATGGCCACAATTTGGCAAGACAACATCTTTACAATTCTCCATACATATCCCACACTCATTATCTTTGAGAAGATCTTCACTGCACAACTTTCTTTGATCATCTTCCATTCTCTTCATGTACAAAGTCTCGTCTTTCGATTCGACATGCTTGTTTCGAAGTTGCCTAAGTGAAGGGTATATCACAGCTGCCATAATTTTCAAAGTGTCAGGTTGATATAAATTAAATTTGCCTCAACCCATCAGGTTAAGTTTTTGAAAGATTGGTGGTTTAACATAATTCTACGTAGTATCAAAACTTCTACGTAGTATCAAAACACAGAAGTTAATTTAATGAAATTTAATTCAACCCATCAACTTAAGCTTCTAAGTTGATTAGTGGTTTAACATAATTCAACGTGGTATAAGAGCAAGAATTGATATAATTAAATTTACCTAAGAGCAATAGTTAACATAATTCAACAGACAGCAAATGAGTTGAATACCAATATGTCCATCTCTAAAGAAGCAAAAGTTAGCAGAGATGTACATACCATAGAACTCCTTGAGGGTGGCTTTTCTTTCTCTCGGCGATGATAGCGGTTTTTTGTCGACGTACACCTGCATACTTGAGTTAACATTGGGGGAGCTTTAGATTGAACATTCGAAAACAATTGAGGGCGAAAAGGAAATTTTTCACTGGAAAATGGGAGTTAAGTATTTAAAAGGGATGAGAGGGGAAGCACCTTGTCCAAAAGTATGTGAAAAAGGCCTAAGAAACTTGGAATAGGATCTGTGCAACTGATATCCATCCACTCAATCAAATGAAGAAGAAATGAAGCAAATGGGCTGTAATGCAACCTCATTTTAATGCAAAATCCACCATAGTCTCTTGGGAGAATAGCTGCCCTGCAAATGCAAAACCCCATGAGAAATTTCACAACTTTAATGTCAATGTAACAAGTAATGTAAGGTATCTCATATCTTGTAACAGTTCAGAACCATAGAAATTTAGCCACAAAATAGCTTGATGTTTTTTACGATAAGTAGAATAGTTCATTCATCTTATAAATATTGGAGAATATTTTACCATTCTAATTATATGTGATTCTCAACGGTTCAACAGACCCTTTTAAGATTGTGGCTTCTTAGATTTGCTATTTTTTTTTTTTTTTTTTTTTTATCGAATACATGTTTGAGTTTAATAAGTTATGATTCTATATTAGATGATATGAAATTTTATTTCAAAATTAATTGACAATAAATGGAGTAGTCATTTTTCTTATAAATGATTAAAGGTCTATTTTCACCTTTCTAATTTGAGATTTTCAACATTTTGTACATAACATCTAACACACCTATAAAAGTTAGGTTCCGCTACCCTTGTCTTACCCTAACAAGCAAGGACAATTGGAATGAACTTTTTTTTTCAACTGATCACTTTTACGTATGTGTATGATCGAGAGCCTTACACAATAATGTTCGTATAATGAACTATGACAAGCTTTTGGATTCTAGAAGGTTGAAGAGGTCAACAAATCGAAGTGAATCCAAAAAAATTAATTTGTAAGATCAAAAGTTAAAAAATTTTGAGAAGTTCTCACTTCTCTATATATAAAGGTCACAGATTTCAAAATTTGGGGCTACCATCTTATTTGCATGTAATAAATAGTATTCTAGATACATTATCAATAAATTAACCGAGCTTAAACTTATTTAATTTGTTACCATGGAAATAGATTACCAAGAGTTATATGTTGAGAATACTTAGATTATCACCATATTCATTGGATTAAGCTTATGAGTAATACTTACAAGCTATTTGCATGTTGTATATCAGCTTCAACAGCTTTAACAGATTCTTTAAATGAATTCTTTTTGGGTTGTTTTGGCCACATTCTTTCTCCTTTGAATTAGGCAGAAAAGAACAGAACAAAAAAAAAACAATAATAATGATCCTAAGAAAATATCAAATGTATTTGTGAAAAGGCATTGTCTTGTTATAATAAGGAAATGGGTAAGGCTTGCTTTCATTTGAAACTTCAAACCTTTTACACTTTAAGAAAAGAAAGGCATATCTTCTCTCTCATTCCAAACACTTCCCCAACCCTTTACCCTTTTGTTTTCTTATCTTAACTTTCCCAATTGCCAATTGGGGATTGAATTGTTTCCAAGTTAAACCTTCCTTCATTGGCTAGAAAACCCAATAATCAAGCATGTTAAGAATCAAAATAAACCTAACCATTTATTGCTTAACAAATTAGGAGTTATAAGTTCCTAATGTGAATCGTAAATATAGCTCATTGTTACTAAGGGTAGGATAGGAATATTTGTAAAATATATGTAAGAGTATAATAGTAATTAGTACTTAAGAGTTTTAATTAAATAGAGGAGTTTGGATTCTTTGTAAAAGGTGAATATTTTGATATTGTCTTGATAAGATTTTGGTAGAAGAGACTTAACCCTCTAAAAAGATTACGGTATTGTAACCTCTATTTTTTTTTTCTTTTTTGAAATCTTGTATTGTACCTCTATTAAATCTTAATATAGTATTTTTGTATATTTTATTATTATTATGGGTGTCTTAACACTATTATGTGCGATACACTTCTCGATTGATAGAAATGCATTTAGGATCGAGTTAGGATTAAGGAAGGTACAATCCAACTTTGAGATACATCATCAAAAACTAAGAAAACATAAACCTTATTAATAGGGGCAAGTTTCATAAGGGTTTGGGTTTTGAAGATCTACCAAAGCATGAGGTTTTACCTATCCAATAGTCGGAAAAGAACCTTTAAATTGACTAATTTTATATGCTTTAGCAATGTGTGTTTATGACTAAAGGGTCATAGTTTCTCATCATATTTCTCCAATTAATAAAATAATAAGGAAATTTATGTGCCAATTATTGTCTATTTTAATTATAATAATCTTTTTAGGAATATTTCATCTAGAACATAATTTTGGGTTTTTTTTTTTTTTTTTTTGTATATTTCAATTATGTCATTCGTCATCTCTTGATTGAAAACTATATTGGTTGAAGACTGTATGTAGCATTAACTAAAGACTGATTATGATATTGATTGGAGATTATATGTGCATCGATTTAAGATTATTTGTTGCACGGATCGAAATCATCCGATTTTTCATCTTTTTACTAAGTTCGCCCCAATTTCTGTTATGCACGAATTTTTTTCAAAAAATTTGTTAAAATTTGTTATTCATACAATTTTTTCTTTTGTTTCTTTTTATTATACATGAAAAATTCCCTAATAATAATAAATAAAATAAAAAACAAATCACTCGAGTAGCAGTAGGCTAATTGGATCCTGAGTATGCCCACATTTTTATTGTTTTTCCATGACAAATCACTCCACTTGCTCATTAGTAGTTGAAACTAAACATGTGAAAATAACATATACTATGCTAGTGAACAACTGACCAAAAAGAGCGACGTCTATAGTTTTGGAATGGTTCTAAACATTATTGCAGTTCTCAAGTCTTTACGGTATCGATCGGTTATTACAAGCAAGGTCACTCATCCATAAAGGGGTCGTGACGAGCATCGTAGATCAATTTCTAGAGGGAAAAGTCAAATAGGTGAGGTTACAATTCAGTGTGTACAGTTGGAGTTTCAAGGATGCAGGAAGTCATATCTTGGTCATATAAGATGTAATCAACATTGGACAAGGTACTAAGGGAAACCATAAACGCCTATCCTCAGGCAGTTTGAGCACAATTATCTCGGAAAACTTTGTTTACAATGTTTCTTAAAATCGAGAGTCTCGATAGTTCCCTCTTTCCCTCTACGAGATAAGGCCTCGGGGCAACTTCGCTATGATTTTCGTGTAATGTATGATAAAAAATGACCAAATGTTGTTTGGTAGGACACAATAGTATTGTTTATGACCAAAGAGATTGAAGTCCAAACATGCACAAAAGAAAACACAATGATAAAAAACAGGACCAAATATGTTTTCTTAATTTGACATGTGGATCATAAATTTAAAGTTTTAATCTTTTCATTGAAGATGTGTATCTAAATTAATCGAGTGACTATGAATTCTAACTCATAATCTTTTGGTCATTCGATGTACACTTATATTATTGGACTAATGAGCTAACATTTTATTATGGCATTTGAATGGATAAAGTATTCATATGAGAAGTTATAGCTGATTTTATCAATGTTTTTTTTTTTTTTTTTTTTTTTTTTTTTTTTTTTTTTTTTGAGAATTATCCAAGCCTATTTTTTAGTTTTAATTGCAATATAATCTTGTGGAGCAAATTCAACCGCAATGTAATTTCTAATTGATTTGAAACTATCATTTAAATAATACTACAACTTGATATAAGAATCTAGTGAATACTACTTTTATTTTTGTCTCTTTCTTTCCAAAGATTCTCTTCGAAGATTGCATGGCTTTAAAGGTTGTTTTTACTTTTAATCAATAAATTAATTTTTGTTTTTTAGATCTTATCAAACGCACCTTTTTTTTTAGTTCATCAATTTTTGAGCCGGGGCTTTTCGAATAATATATTACCTTTTCAAGAATAATATTATATTACTAATGTAGTTTTACAACGATTAAGATTGGAGAGTTGGAATTTATAATCTACTTGTAATTAGATACATATTAATGTACTAAAATAGTTGAGGTGTGTTCATTTTATTGATTGATGATAATTCAGTTCAACACTGCGATCATAAGTTCAATCATAAAAATTGATATTTAGGTCTCATTATTCGATAGCAATAATACCCTCTATATATAATTTGCTATTGAGCTATTGTTCGTATTGACTTAATCTAATAAATTTGACTATTGACACACTCACAAATATAAAGAAAAAGTCACTATTTTTTTTTGTTTTGGCAACAAGAGCAATACGTTAGTGGTATTAGTGTGCAATCAATGACCAAAATGTCTTGGTTCGATTCCCCCACTCCCAATTGTTGTAACTTTAAAAAAAAAAAACCACTAATATTTAATTCAACAATAATGAAAAGTGAGAGGATTTGTTATGGTAGTTCACTAGGAGCTAGGGGTGTTCGTCGGTCGGTCGGGGTCGTTTTTTGGAGAAAACCGACCTCGATAAACGACATATCGGTTTTCTAAT